>VZRS01007540.1:29193-121150 GCA_013398055.1 Ifrita kowaldi
AATAAAATTGTTTCTTTACACCTCCCTGACAGGAGGGTGCAGTGGCG
Source organism: Ifrita kowaldi (assembly GCA_013398055.1). Taxonomy (NCBI): domain Eukaryota; kingdom Metazoa; phylum Chordata; class Aves; order Passeriformes; family Cinclosomatidae; genus Ifrita; species Ifrita kowaldi. Next base: position 29,241 of record VZRS01007540.1, read on the forward strand.
GGGGCTTGGGCTCTTCTGACATGTCCCAAGTGAAAGGATGACAGAAAATGGCCTTAAACTGCTCCAGCAGATTGGATATGGAGAAAAATATCAGGAAGAGTGGTCAGGCATTGGGATAATTTTCCCAGGGAGTGGTGGAGTCACTGTCTCTGGGAGTGTTCGGGAGGAGTCTGGATGTGGCCCCTGGGGACAGGGTTTGGGCTGGGGCTGGTGCTGCTGGGGGATGCTGGGACTGGATGATTTAAAGGTCCCTTGCAATGTTGATAATTCTGAGAAAACACCAGAAATCTTTTGCAAAATCAAGACAAGTCTTCATTAGGCAGTGAGAGACTGCACAGTAGTGTTATGCACATACATTAGAATAGTATTTATTCACTTCAGCTGGAGAAAGCAGCCTTGCTCTGGAACGAGCTGAAGTTTTCCCACCTGCTGTTGTGCAGGCGTAACTTCCACTGCTCTTTGCACGCCCAGCAGGGCAGCAGTGGAGCAGGATGCTCAGCAGCAGTGGGGAAATGTCAGGACACGTGGATCTGATAGGAACCAGCAGCAAACCACCACCTCTTGCTGCTTGTGGCAGACTCAGCTCTGGGGATTTACCTTCGCTGAGAAGGAACAGGATGGGGAGCCAAAAAGCAAAACTCAGGTGAGCAAAGCTGCCTCACCCACTGTTGAATCGGAATTTAAAATTTCAAGGTCTAAATAAAGCAGGGGAATCCTCTTTCCCTGTGTGGACAAGAGCATGAATGTGTCTAAAAGGTAAATCTTCCATTCCAGCCACTCTTTAAAAGTCAGACTTTTTAAAAACCCAGTCATTTACTTTTAAAAAAATTTACTGAGGAATCTGACACACTTATGTTTCTTTTATTTATGAGTTATCAGTGAGCAGAACATTTTTAGAGCAGCTTTATTGTTTGGACTTTAGAACTCACAAATGAGCGGGAACTTATTTCACGTCATGGACTGTCTCTGAACTATTTGATTTGGCTTTGGCTTCAATAATTCATTGTTCTCTCTTTTTTTTTTCCTCTCTTTTTAAAAATTTATTTATTTTTTCTGTGTAGGTAGGTGATTGAATAAGCATAGTTTCACTTTTGTTGCTTCCTTGCAGAAGCTGGCTGTGCCAGGGTCAAATCCACCATTCCTCACTAATGTTTCACTTCATCTTCCTAAGGGATGACGGTGTCTGTGGAAAGCCAAGGATGTGACAAGGGAACAGGGTGGTCTCCAGTAAAAGATTGTTCTTTAATTTTCTGACTAGAATTAGGAGGGAAAATAGCCTTTAGGTGTAAAATATACCAGGGAAGGGGATGGGAAGACGGAGAAAAAAAAACCCCAAACAGACTTATACACATCTATATGACTGAACATTTGCTGCTTCCATAGGATGCCAGATTAAAAAAACCCAAAAATCAACTCTCAGATTTGCTGAGATGACTCAAAGCTCTGGGAAAATGAATACAAGTCCTGTATTTGAGCAAAAGTTCCTGATGTCTGTGAGTGTGTTTGCTCAGTGTCAGCCTGATGACAGCCTGAGCTCGTGAGGGAACAGGTAAGACTCTGATGAGTCTGACAAATCCATGATGGAGAGAAGTTTAAAAAAGTTCAGTGTGTGCTCCAGCTCTTGCTTACCCACTGTTATTGTACTGCTTGACTGTGTTCTGGTCGCCCTCCTGTTGCTGGGATTATGTGAATAAAGGAATCTTCCCCTGCCTTGCCTGCTCAGCCTCCGGCAGAAACTCTCTGCAAATATGAGATTACCAGAACAGAGCCCTTTCAATGCCAAAGGTGCTGCTTGAACATCCTGTACCTCTGTGGCCTGGAAGGAGCATTTCCAGGATGTCACAGATTCCCATCCAGGGCTGCTTTGTCCTGTGTCAGCACATGGCACACAGGGAAGGGAATTCCACCAGCAGCACAACTTGCAGGTGCTCTTTGCATCTCCTCCCAGCAATAAATTCCTCAGTGCTGGCTGTGCCCCTCACCAGATCCTGGGGCTGATTAATTCCTTCCTTCTTTACCATCCCCAGAAAACCTTTATCCACACAAACCATGATGACTGACACTAATCATGCTGAGAGGAGGAAAGTGGTTAAGGAAATGTGACGACAAAAGGCATCTTGCCATCAGTTATTCCCTGTGGACAAAACCCATCCCTGCTCCACCAGTCTGCTCTGCTCTGCCCAAGAGCTGCATCCTCAGGACCAGCAGCACAACGGAGCAATTCCTGGCACTCCCAAAGCTCCAGCTGAAATTCAGGTGTCTGACAGGCTCTGAGGGAACCACAACCAGCTCATGGAGGTTTGTTGGTGCTGAGATCCTGCACTGCGGAAATGCTCTGCCAATTTTCATGCAGAAAAGGTGTCCAATGGGTGCAGAAGCTTCCCTTGGCCACCCTCCCTGGATATCTACTCTCTTTTGGGAGCACACCAACCTCAGACTAAAATGTTGGGTTTCTATACATTAAAAAGGGCTTAACAGAGGTCAGATGGCTCCAGGACTCATTACTGGCTTTTGCAGTACAAATTGTTCTCTCCTATAGACCAATTTCAATGTTTTTCCCCTTCTCCTGCCCATATTAAGCATCTAATTATCCAGTGTTGGTTAGGATCATAATTTATTTGTCTTTCCTCTGCTGCAAAGATGTATACTTGAACCATGAGCAGAGTATGATTTCACTTAACAACTGTGGTTAAGCAACAATCTTCAAGTTAGGTAATTGTTATTCATTCTTTACGGGATGAAATGGGTAAAATGGTCTGAGAAATGTACCCTTTGCTGTGCTCCAAAATAAGAAATACCTCAAAATAAATATCAAAGTCCAAAATCTGGGATGAATTAGGTGATTCATGCTAAATGACTGATCTTGCCAGTTATCAAAAAAAAAAACCCAGATGGTTATTTCCAGAAAAAAAAATCCTAAATGCTACCCTGATGGCAGACAAAGTTCAGGAAGAACACTCTACACCATAACAGCCTCTGAAAGGTGCTTGCTGTAAGGCAGGAGAGTTTTCCATTGGAAAGCTGCAGCCAAACAGCTGCTTTCCTGTGAGGAACACAGGTTTTGGGGAATGTTGGCTTCCCAAAGTGCGTCCGGCTGATATTTGTGTGACAGAACCACTCCAGTTTCAGTGCAGCACCATCAGGTGCCTGGAGAAGGTCAGAGTGGAGGTTGTGTAATTCCTGATGAGATTCCAAATTTCTTCTTCCCTCGCTCTCCCCTCTGCTCTCTTCCATGGATTCAGAGCTGTCCTGTGCCCCAAGTGCCCTGAAATAGCAGTGAACAACAAATGACAGCCCTACGAGCTCTGCATGAGCATGGAGCATCTCTAAAACTGCAGATTCGAGTGTATAATGTGACAGTTTATGGCTGAAAGAATAAGGAAAACACTTCCAAAACACAGACAAGGAAAAGAGGGAGAAATAAATACCTTCCCTAAGCATGGAGCACTTCAGAACTGAGACCTGCATTCCACTCCAAATGAACTGCACCTAAGTGTAAGGAAAGTTGTGTTTTCTTTCTAGAAAATTGCCCTAAACCCATTTTTTAACTTATTCCTGTGTGAATATGCCAGCTGCTCTTTTTTCCCTTCAACCAGAGTGCTCGAAAGCCAGAACAGACACTCCAAACGAATGTTTTGAAACCCAGAAATGGTAGAGCCTTCTGATACATTGGAAAAAAGTTCACTCAGCTGTGAAATGTCCATTAACGAAACACCGATGGCTTTACCCGGGCAATTTTATTTATACAAACCTCACAAACCCAGGCAAATCTTTCACTGTGAGAGGAAATAACCAAGCTGAGTTTATTCCCTGATAGGCTTCTTCTATTCCCCACTTTTACAGCAAAATGAGAGTTTGTATTCACATGGAGCTATTCCAGCACAATCATTTAACAACTCCGAGTAACTCAGTCCACAGTGACAAGTGCCCAGGGATGCTGGGGGACTGGAATGTGGGTGTCTTTCCCTGCCTCAGCTCCACTGAGCAATTCCAGGAGAAATAAAAAAGAAATAATCACATTGCCACATGACTCGCTCCATTTTACCACTCTCATACTCTGAATTTACGGCTCCTCTTATTCCAGATGCGTTTATTTGCATGTGCAGACAAGCCCCAGACTGCAAGGAATGGCTCCAGCTTCCCTCATGGAAGTGGTCCTTCCCAGGAATTCTTTCTGGGTGTTAATGTCACTGCAATCCAGAGGCCAAATTCTTGGCTCCACGGTTCCCCTTTCCTGCAGCATCCTGGCGTTGCAAAGAGGCCGTAAGGCTGATCCAAAAAGCCAGCTGAACCTTTTCTCTGGCACAGAGGGAAGGATCATCAAGACCAGGCTGTTTCCACTGGAAAAATGAGCTTCATTTTGTTCAAGACACGAATGAGCTGCAATGAAATTTTACAACCCCCATAATAAGCCCATTATCAAGATTGTGACAAAAAGAAAAAAAAAAGCCTGAAAAAGCTTTAAACTTCCAGTAGTTTCATGCTAACCCAGAAGAATTTCAGCCAGCTCTAATTCTGTTCGGTGATGATCAGTTGGTGTCAGATACAGGTTTGTTTAAACATTACATTTTACAGCCCTAAATTTGGCTTTTTAGCTGGAATTTGAACTTAGACTTCACTGCTAACCCACGGTCAGTGATTGAACGGTGTTTCACAAGTTTGTCTGTGGACTTTCATATTCTGAAAGTGTCTATTTTTAAACCTGCAATGTGACACCACCATCCCATTTCCAAAGAGTCATCTCATACCTGAATACAGCTGCTAAATAACAGCAACTCTGCCTGGGTTTGCTTTTGCTGCTCATTAGAACAGGAGGTTTTTTAGTGCTTCATTAAGGCAGTAAAGGTGATTTACTGCCGTTTCTCTTCATGGCTGGGAAGCTGTGGCACAGAAGAGCAAAACATCAAGGGTGTCCCAGCAGATCAAAGCTGGAGGTGTCCATACCAGGTGTCAAAGCTGAGTTTTTGTTCAGTGAGGTCACAGTTAGGTCAAATAAGGCATTTTTAATACATTTCATGCTGCCTGAGAGGAGGTTTGTGTGAGATTTTTTTATGTCTTCCGGGGGCCTTAAAGCTCATCCAGTGCCATCCCTGCCATGGCAGGGACACCTCCCACTGTCCCAGGCTGCTCCAAGCCCCAATGTCCAACCTGGCCTTGGGCACTGCCAGGGATCCAGGGGCAGCCACAGCTGCTCTGGGCACCCTGTGCCAGGATGTCACCACCAGTTTGTTGGACTCCCTTTGCATTTTTTTAGTTAAGTGGTGGCTGGAGCCCCTGCATTGCTCAGATGGATCCTCTCTAGGGCTGGCCAGTGTTTGAAGATGGAGTATTTGAGGATATGTCCAATTTGAGAAGAGCGAGATCAGCAACTTCCTGCTACCAACCAGCCATTAAAATGTGTGGCCTTGTCCTCCATCATCCTTCTCCTCCCCAACTTGTGCCAGAGAGCTTTCTTGGGAATATCATGTTCACAGTTAGGCTTAGGGAACAGACAGCTGGTCCAGGGCACGAATATGTTCGGTTATAACCATATCTTTTCTGATGAAACTTCATCCAAAATAGTTTCAATGAGCGAATTGAGGGGGTGATGGAACAACATTCTCCAAGGTCTTAAACTACAAACACACCGAGGGGCTGGCACTGAGTGGGAGTGTTCTAAGTGTGAGGAGAGCAGCTCCAAATGCGGGTTTGGGTTACAGAAATGGAGTGTTTGCTGCTAGGAGTGCATTTCCAGTCCCACTCCTGGGTCACTACGTGTCACCACACTGCATGTGTGTGCACATGGTGATCTGTACTGTGACTAAAGTCAGCTGTTGGCAAAACACAACGTACCCCAGACATGATCCAAAGTCCCTTAAAGTCAAGGGCCCTTTCCATGGAGTTCAAGGGACTCTGGATCCATGCTGGAGTGATGGTGAGCCAAGCTCACTGCTGGAACAAATGATGGCAACTCCATGGAAGCCAACGTAGCTCCATTTGCTTGTGCCAACAGTGAGTCTGGTCTATAAACTTTATTCTGCAGCGATCAGAGACTGCATAATTCATTCAGTGGCTCATGAGTAATTAAATTTTCATGGCCATCAGTGTATCAGCCATGTTATGGACTCAATTATGTTCTGTGTGAAATAGTTCTTGCCCGCAATCGTTTATTTAAATGCTCCCTCTTTCTTGCTGTTGGTGTTGAAGCCGTTATGGTTTGCTCGTTCTCCATATCTAAAATGCCATTTAATCTTTGAAGCCTTCCTGTTCACACAGTGGCAAGGTAATAAAATTGAATGTATGGTTATGAGTCTGGTTTTCATTTATCCAGAGCGTTGGTGGAGGAGAAATGGAATCACGTGACTTGTAAAAGAGCAGGGTGGAAATAACTCTGGACATTACTGGTTCTAGTAAATGTAGCAGCAATTCTGAGCTGGCTCAATGCTCATTTTCAGTTCAGGCATTTGAATTCAGAGGGGACTTTCGAAGCACTGCATTTTGCTTTCCCTTTTAGCAGAAGGTCTCGGTGATAGATGCAAGAAAGTCGTGGAGACCATAATGGCAACATTTATGATCGTAAGACCACACAGAGAAAAATAATAGATGGGAGAGCTTTATGGAGGAGGGCCTGGTATTTCTTTCCCCTTTCTGTTGTTTTATTTAAGTCCAAAGGCTGATTGCTTGTTTTGTTGGAATTTTTCATATTAGCATCCCCACAAATGACCATCATCTGTGGATTGTGGCGAATGAAATGCTCCACAGACTTCCATCTCTTTTTGGCCAGCTGAACGAAAAGCTTTAATCCAGATAACAGATGTCAAGTAGAGTGTAGCTTTTTATGAACACATGAAATATATATGAAAATAATTTACTTTACATTTTGGCAAGAGCAGGCAGTGAATGCAATCAGGGTCCCAAGAGCACTTGCAAACCTTATGGTAATGTGTATCTGGGCCGGAGGAATTCTGTGGTAGTGCAGAAAAATGGAAGCAAAGGAACATGGTAACATTTCATTATTGTTTTTTATAAACACCACCAGTGCCCAACAAGGAGGAAAAACCCTGTTAAAAACACTTACTGAACTTCCTTTCCTCTGTAAACAAGTTCTCAAATTCTGTAAATAAAGGAATCTTCCCCATAAGTTCTAACATAATTTTTAAAACAGAGCGCTTCTAATTTTATGTTAAGGTTGAATACCTAGAAATACAAATTTTTTTTGAGAATTCTTCCCCTTCAGGCAACAGCCACTCCATTAATAGTTAATGTTGGCATGTGTGAGTGATCTGTGGTGGAGGAAGGAACAAGGCAGTGATGGGTGGAAATCTCTGATAACCCCAATAAAAAGGTGGCCTGATTTCTTTTTCGTAAGCACCACCATCAGCAAGCTGGTAATGATTTACCAGCTGTATCAGGAGCCATGCTAGAGTGATTAGGTTTAATTAACACAGAGTGGTTTATCAGAAAGAAATGATTCAGCCTTGCAGTTTCTCATTCATGTCTTCATGGAGGGGAAGGCACAAACTCCAGCGTAATTTCCTCTTCTTCCCATTGTTTGCACAATTGGGATCTGAGGGTGTCCTGGGCATTGCACTCCCTGGAACTGAGCTTGCTGGAACATCAAGGTGATAAATCCTTCTCTCTCCAAAATGAAAATGCTTTCAGGCTGTCAAGAGCCTTCACAATCGCTTTTGTGGTAATGCCAGGGTGTCCCAGAAAGGTTTTGGGCTGGGGAGTCACAGTTCTGGATAAAATCTGTCTCACATTTCACCTCTGTGGTGAAATGTGCTGTCAACATTTCTGTCTCCACCCATGAGGTGGACACCTACATGGACAACCTCAGTCAGGTTTGGTGGGATGGTCACTCCTTCAGGAGCACACAGCATGGGAACAAATGTCTGGGGATGGTTTGGACATGGCACTGGGTGTAATTTAAATCACGCTACTGAAGGCAGAAGTCCCCCTGATTATAGGCTGGGGAAGGAGTACTGACATAATTTTCATATCCCAGAATGCTTGGGGTTGGAAGGAACCTTAAAGACAATCTAGTTCCTACTCTGCCATGGGTAGGGACAGCTTCCAATAGACCAGGTTGCTCAGAGCCCCATCCAAGCTGGCCTTGGACACTTCCAGGGAGTCTCTCCCTACACTGTTCTGTTGGCTGGTGTCACATGGGTGATTCAAGCCCTACAAGAACATTTTGGGATGTGTGACCTGGGGGTGAGGTGCATGTGTACCTCATCACAGTCCACAACTTCCTCATGAGGGGAAAGCACTGATCTCTTCTCTGTGTGACAAGGACAGGACCTGAGGGAATGGCTGGAGCTGTTTCAGGGGAGGTTTAGGCTGGAAATCAGGGAAAGGTTCTTCCCCCAGAGGGTGCTGGGCACTGCCCAGGCTCCCCAGGGAATGGGCATGGCCCCGAGGCTGCCAGAGCTCCAGGAGCGTTTGGACAGCGCTGCCAGGGATGCCCAGGCTGGGATTGTTGGGGGGTCTGTGCAGGGCCAGGGGTGGGACTGGGTGATCCCTGTGGGTCCCTCCCAGCTCAGGACAATCTGTGATTCAATCAGGGCTCTTGCTACTGATCCCCCAATTTCACAACCCCGTGATAGCACCCAACATCTCTTCAACCACAATCAATTCTCCACCAGCCTGATTGTTTTGCTCCCAGGGCAAGCCTCACATCACCCTGGCTTTGACACCAGCTGTAATCAGTTTTTGGGCTGAGTGCAGCCCTCTCAAGCCTTTCTAACAGCAGTGTGTTGAGACCAGCAAAGTCTCTGCTCAAGAAAAGCCCCCCGAGCACAGAGCGGCTTTGGGAAATATTTTTCATGCCTGTGACAAGTCAGTTGGAATTTCCAATCTGCAGCTTCCCCACAGCTGCAGACACCCCTCTGAAATGGGTCTGTCTTGAGGTATTTATAACGTGTCTGTCACCAAGGGAGCCGAGCTCCACATGGAAAGGCAGCACTCAGGTTTGCAGCTGATGCAGCTCGTCATCCTTTTGTCTCTCTCCCAGGTTCCACACCCTGGAATTCTTCCCTCCAACAAAGAGCTTGTCACAAACGTTTGCCCCTCCAAAAGTTCCCCTGTGGGAGCAGTGGGCAAGCCCGGTGTCTGCCTCCCTGCAGAGCAGCATCCCCTCCACAGAGCAAAGGATTTTAAAGCTTTGATTTTTCTGTTCAACAGTTGGGATGCCATGGTGAGCAGGCACATTTAGCTCAAGGGCATTTCTACCAGCTCTCCAGACTCTTTCCAAATTAACTTTCAGTGTCTGAATCTACTGATCATGCCAGGTGAGCACTTTGGAAGGATCACAGGCCAGTGCAGAGCATTGCCCTTGGTCCTACAAAGCCATGAACTGCTTTCCCCTCTAATCTCCTTTCTGACCAATTCCGAAGGTACTTCAACCTGAACTAACTCTCTAACAGCCTGATCAGCCATTTCCTTTCCATTTTGTCTGCAGTTTTCATCCCTTCCTTGTGTTCTGCCCAATATTTACTCAGAGGAGAGCAATCTTATCTGAAAGATGGAGTTTCTGCTCTTCAGAGTAAATATGCAGCCTGGACTGCTGGTAAATTACCTGTAAAGGAGCTGATAAAGGAAAATCACTCCCAAGCAGTTCTGGTCTGATCCAGATCTGAAGCCAAGGTAAAGACCTGGGACTCCAGAAAGCAGCCAAGGAATTTGAGCATTTGTGCTGTTTAGTTGGAATATATGTCTGGGCAAAGTCACCCAGGGCTTCCCAAACCAACCCCCCCACTGGGTTTTGTATGTGCTTGCACGTCAAGTTAGACAGTTTTCCGAAATATGTTCAGAAAAAAACCACTCCAAGGGGCATTTAGGGTAAAAACAGCTGAGAATTAACGGGACAAGAGGCATTCCTGGTCACTCAGCCCACCTGGAAGGGCTCAGCTACAGGGACTTGCAGAGCTCCAGTGGCTGGGTGCAGCCTTTTGTGGGAGCTCTGAGCAGGGCTGAGTTTTCACACACTGGGGATACTTTGCTCCACTTAAAATGTTCATAGGGCAAACTCTCCCAGAGGCAGACAATCCAAAGGATGGAAACATCAGACAGAAACTGCTGACATTCCCTTTTCTTTTTCCTCCCCGAGCTTTCAAACGTGGAGAAAACAGACCTTCAGGGGTCTCAGCAGCAGCTCCTCCGGTGCTCCCTCCTAGCTCTGCCTCATTTGCTGAACCCTGCCCTTACAGACACGGATTCCAGCACTGATTTCCCATGTTTTCCCTAGAGAGCAGCCTCGTGGACTTCCAAGGTATTACCCACAAAGCAAACAATTGCTTCCACTCCTCTGGCCCTCCCCAGCCCCCGTTCCGTGCTTGCCTTGCCCACACTGCTGCTCCACAGAGACTATCACAAACCATGGAAAATTCCAAAATTCGCCTTTTAGAATTCCTGCGTGCTCTGAGCGGGGGAAGGGGTTGGGTCTGCATCCAGATTAAGTTTAGATTTGGTTTGTGGCTCGAAGCTGACCTGGGACTAGAGTTCATGGTCATAATTGAGGAGTGGAAAACTCACGGATTTGCCTGGTGAGGGTTCTTAGTGAAACAGCTGCTATCATCAGATTTGGGGCACATGGGAAGCAGAGCAGGACATGGAGTACCCCCTCAACATCCATTGATTCCTACAGGATGACCAGAAGACTTTGCATTAAGCCCTAAAAACAGTCTATGTGAGGCTTATGATTTTCTAATTCTTATGCTGAACAGGATCCACTGAGTGGGTTTGATTGTGGGGAGCAAAACCCTGGATATTTAACAGTTATTGCGACTTTTTGCCTCTTTGTGATACCTAAACTATGCCCTGGCCTGGGATTTGTCCCAGTCTAGCTGGGGGAGAGTGGTCTTCCACTGCTACACACTCAAAAGGAAGAGGAGGTCTTCAAAACTAGTGAGGGTGGCATCTCTCAGCTTAGAGAAAAAACACTTTTTGGCAAGAACAGCACAACCTGTCCCCAGGCCAGCAGGGTCAGATGAAATCTGCCTCAGGTCCTCCTGGCTGATGTGCTCCAGCACTGCGAGAAACAAATCTGTTTGCTCTTTTTATCAGTGCAGCACACAGCACCAGTTTTCCATTCATGCCATTGTTAATCCAAAAGGGAAAGAAGCCAAACCTTTCACTTTTCCACTGTTGTTAAAGCGCAAGCATTTTGTTTGGAGACTCTGAGAACATAATTGTTTAGAGTCTTAAGTAAGATTCCTGTGCTGCCAAAGATATCCATTCAGAAACCACGAATCAGCCCACTGAAGTTCTTAGGACTGGCATAAACATCATGAGACCTTAAACAAAATAAAACAAAACATTTCTTTCTTTCTTTTCTTTCTTTTCTTTCTTTTCTTTCTTTTCTTTCCTTCTCTTTCTCCTTTTCTCTCACTCTTTCTTTCCCTCTCTTCCTCTCTTTCTCTCTTGCTCTTTCTCTTTCTTCTTTCTCTTTTTTCTCTCTTTCTTTTCTTTCTTTTTCTCTCACTCTTTCTCTTTCTCTATTTCTTTCTCTCTCTTTCACTCTCTCTCTCTTTCTCTCTCTTTCTTTCTCTCTTTTTTTCTCCCTTTCTTCCTCTTTTCCTCTCTCTTGCTCTGCCTTCCTCCTCCTTCCCTCTAATTCTCCATCTCTCTCTCTCTTCCTCCAGGAATAATATTCTAAAGCTTTTCTCTGGACCATTAAAAGTAGAAAAACTTGGTTTTCAGTGGAAACTCAGACTCAGCTATAACCACCTGACTCCGGGACATGAAGTTTTAAAAAAACCCCAAATATTGGTGAGAATTTCAGTGCCACTACAAGAACCTGTCACACTTACCTGCCATAAGAGCTCCACATTACCAAGAGAACTAACAAAATTCAGCTGCAGGCCATTTATTTAATTTCTTTTTGATTCCTATCTGGTGATAGCAATTTAATGGCTACTTTCATTACTTTCACTGCCTATTTTAGAGTAAAACCTACAGGTTGTGGCCAGACTCAGGATACTCATACACTGAGAAGCAGCCATTAAGTCTTAAAGGATGAGATGAACAAAGGGAGGAAGAAATGAGAGATTCTCTCTCCCTCCCCATCCCAGCACGAGGAGATGGAGTGGCTTTCCCACGCTAGCTCAGGAAGTCCGTGGCAGAGCTCAGAACTGAACCCTGGTGCCGATTTCCAGGCATGTTTGCCTGATTTGCAAATCCTTCCTATCAACCCAAAGCCCAAGAAGTGAGATCAGCAACCCGAGGTGACCCAACACCCATGAGCTGTGTCAGGCCACGCTCTGCCCTGTGCAGGGGTGCTCGGGATCCCTGCTGGGACAAGGACAGGGTCCCTTTTGGGTGTTCCTGGGTGCTGAAGGGCAGGATCCTGCAGCACAGCCCCTGGCACATCACCTGCGACCTGAGGGTGACTTCAGGACTTGTCCTAACACACATGGGACAGCACAACCAGTGCTGATGTGACGTGAACTCGGTCACCCCCAGCCTCCCAAGGGCTCCCTCTCAAACCATGGCCAGCTCTCAGGTGGCTCCTTTTGGTCCAAGAGGAAAGAAAACACGAAGGGCTTTGCTTGCTGTAGCGTGAAGGGAACAAAGGAACAAAGTACGCTGCTCTTGAAAGTCAACGAAGTGCAGAGAAATATCCCAGACCTGGCAGGAATATCACTTCATTAAATGAAAAAAAAATTGGTGTGCTGATCAACTTCCTGAATTTTTAAGGAATTTGTTTGATTATCAGAATGGAGCTGCTTTCCACATACCTGGAAAACTATCTAATGTAAATAAAATTTATGACTGTCAAATGTATATTATTAGGTAATGAACATAATGACTTTATGAAGGTTATTAGGAGTGACTGTATAAACTGTACCTGGGTCCAGGGATAGGTATTGCACGTTTTAATTTAATTATTCTGGGGAAAAGAAAAAGAGGGAAGTAACCTTCCAGCTTTCTGGATAAGGTGATTTAAGGTTGTATCAAAAGATAGCAAGCAGCGCTGTTGGGTTCAGAGGTCTTGCCTCCAGTGCATTGGAAATTAGATATCAGTGGAGTTTGGGATGAAAAGATCATGGAACCAAAATTCCATTGAGGTGGGAGGTAAGAGGATGGGCAAGCACAAGCAAGAGATGGGTTTGCTTTTGCAAAGAGGATGGGATGGGCCTCCCCAGGAGCAGGGAAGGGTCAGGCCGTAGGAAGGGGCTAGAATTAGGGTTTCTGCTGTTTCTTTCCTTGGAAGTGGATTTGATTTAAGGAAAAGTCGTTGGCTCTGCAGGTTGTGCCTGCTGGCGATGAGCTGGGACTGAAGTCAGAGTGCCTGACACCAAACAAGCCCAGATGGCCCCAGGGATGTGGGCCATGCAGAACATGCCTTGAGCTGCAGCTGGCAGTGCCTGGGGACGTGGGGGACCTGGAGGCACCTGGGGGACTTGGAAGGACCTGGGGGACCTGGGAGATGCCTCCCCCAGCACAGGGAGTGATGGGGACCAGGGTATGAGAGGGGTCCAGAGAGGGTTTGTATCTTGAGAGGTTGTTCATTTGCCAACTCTGGCAGCAGTGGGGCTCTGCTGGAAAATATTCCTCTTCTGGATGCTCCTCATGGGCCGAAGAATTGTCCCTGTCACCCTGTGACCCAACAGGGTCCTTCCCCTGCCGGGGCACTCCGGGGGCTGTGCTGCTCCCTGTCAACACGATGGCTGTGGCTGGGCTGTGGCAGCCCCACAGCTTCCCCAGTGCCCCTCTCCTCACCACGAGCTGCTGCTGAAAGGAAAAGGAGTTTTGCTGTTTGTTTTGGATGGTGTTCACACCCCTTTTTAGTTATTGCAGATCATACACGAAGGACAACCTTTGTCGGTTTTGTTCTGATGCCAGCTCAGATCCATTTCCAGGGCTGATGCCAACCTGGCTGGCTGCAAATGCAGGTGCCCTTTCCTTCCTGCTCTCCTCTCTCGTGGTTACACAAGTGAAATAAATTATTTACTGCAGATTTTGCCACTGCAGCATCGTTCAGTTCAGTGAAAGGGCTCCTGTTTAAAGGCCAAATCCTGCTGCTCTGTGGATGTGTTCCCTGGACTCCGAGAGGAGCCACAATTATGTAATTTGGTTTTATGTGTAAATGGGCAGATAGTTTAAAAGCCTGTTCAGTTCTCCTAGAAAGGCTCTGTAGGAGCTGGCAAAGGAGGGCAAAGCACCTTGTGTGCACACATTTCTGATCCAGGGCAGAATCACAGAATCACAGAATGGTTTGGGTTGGAAGGGACCTTACAGATCATCCTATTCCACCCCCTGCCATGGGCAGGGACACCTCCCATTAGACCAGGTTGTTCCCAGCCCCATATGGGGTTGAACCACCCCCGGGTGCAGTCTGTGGGATTTGTGGGCATTTCAGACAAAGCTCCAGGTATGTACAAGAGGATGGAGTGACAGGACCCAGGGAATGGCTTCCCCGTGCCAGAGGGCAGGGCTGGATGGGATATTGGGCAGGAATTGTTCCCTGGGAGGGTGGGCAGGCCCTGGCACAGGGTGCCCAGAGCAGCTGTGGCTGCCCCTGGATCCCTGGCAGTGCCCAAGGCCAGGTTGGACATGGGGGCTTGGAGCAGCCTGGGACAGTGGAAGGTGTCCCTGCCCATGGCAGGGGTGGCACTGGGTGAGCTTTAAAGTCCCTTCCAACCCAAACCAGTCTGTGATTCTATGAAAACCATCAAGCCCATGGGAGCACCAGCTGCAAGAGAAAGCTGTGGCAGCTCTGCTTTGCGATATTGGGGACCACAGACTTGCCACAGGTCTCGGCTCAGAGTTTCTGAATTCTGCCTCAAGTTTTTGAGGTGGAGAATAACCTCACTGTCACCAGTAACTTCCCCCATAAATTTAATATTCCTCTATTCAGGAGAAAATGGAACTTTGGGGGCTGGTGCTGCACCATGAAATCATCTGCCCACAGGAGCTGTGGGCCCTTTTCACCCCCTAATACACACACAGAGAGGAATGAGGATATTAAAAAACCCCAAAGTGCATCCTGAAAACCCTGAAAGCACTAAATCAACACACAACATTGCACAAGTAGCTTTTCCTCCGGGGTAGGAATGCCAAACCACATGCCCCATATGCTAATTATATGATATAATGTAGTCCTGGAGCCATATCCAGCTCCTGAGAAGATAAAAGCAGGATAATAAGAATAATCCCCAAACTATGGATAGCAGAAGAGCCTGAACAGAACTGTTGACTGAATTCAGAGAGCCATTTCCACCAAGCTGAAGCAGGGATGGGTGAGATACACAAAGAGGTATTTCTGGGCTGGTGTTTTTGTTTGGTTGGGGTTTTTTTATTTTCATCCAGGGAGGAATCAAACCTTTGGTCAACAGGAAAAGCTGAAAGAGGAGGCTGTGGAGGGCATGGCTGAGAAGCAAGTCACACACACAGACTCACAGTAAAACACACGGTCTTTGAGGCAGAGGTTAAAATAAAAGATCCCACGGGGTTTCTGACCTCCCCGAGGCTCGGTGCACCGTGGGCACCAGCAGGAGAGGGGACTCAGGGATGGAAGCTTCCTGCTCCTCCAAGGCAACAGGATGAGAGTCCCAGCACGGCCCCAGGCATGCCCCGCACTGAGATAATGTCACTGCTGCAGCCTCTGAGCCCTCCCACTTCCTCCAGAGGATAAACACCTCTGCTTCCTCTTGATTCTCCCAACAGATATTTGGCAATGGAGCTTCTCAATTTCCTCAGGAGAGATGAAGAAAAGTCTAGGTTCTTCCCAGTTGCGCAAATCCCCCCCCGATTATAACCTTGGCATGCAGCAAGAAATGATTTCCTCTTTCATCAGTGAAACCTTTGCACAAGCCTCCCCTGGCTCCTCAGCAGGCAGGAAAGACACAGGAGAGGGCACAGCATGCTCTGGGTCTGTGCAGCCTTATCAGTAACTAAATATAAGCAGCAGGAGGATATTTCCTGGCATTTACGCCACTCGCGCTCCCGATGACTCCACAGCAATTTGTTGCAGCCCACCACCTCTGCCCTCTTCTCCAAAAAGGCTGGACACAGAGTCATTTCCAAGGCCTTTGCCACACCAAACCTAGAGCAGGATGCCAGTAAAGCTTGCACAGTAAAGGACAGTGTGACTGTGTTTTTTGGAAGGCTGGCGAGGCAGTCTGCTGGGAGGAATCACCATCAATCATCAGCATCTCTCTTCCTTCAGCTCAGCAGACTGTGCAGTGCTTGTGCAAGGAAATCATTCAACATCCCATTTCCCTCTTTTTCTGGGCAGGGAGGGACGTTTCATCCCTCTAAGTTGCTCTGTTTTCCACCTCGGGTGCAGGACTCGTCCTCAGGGATGTGACTCTGCTCCGACAACGGCGCTGCTGGCCCAGGCACCTGCGCTTCTCTTGGGGGCCCCTCAGCACCTCGCCGAGTGAGAGGAGGACTCCGCTTTAGGAACAGCAAGGACAGGATGCTGTGCAGTTTTTAGCCTTTTGTGTATTGAATCCCTGCTCTGCACAATGGCATGTTTGGGAGCTCGCAGTCCCTGAGGAGGAAAACACACCGGAGGAAGCATTTCCTGCTGCGGGCAGTTGACAGCTGGCGTTGGGAAAGGGCGTCCCGAGTGATGGAGAGGAGGCTATTTTGGGGCAGTTTTGGTGACATTATTTTACTCCTCCTGTCAACAGAGCTGGTGGTTGCCATAACACGAGTGTAGTGACAGATCAAAGGGGGAAGTGACAGCAGGGAAGGGCCTCATGTCGGTGTGTGTGTCCCAGGCAAGCACAGGTATCTCCACTCTACTCCTGTCATCCTCAGAGAGGCTGGGCTCTCCCTCACCTGCCACTCGTATTTTCTGAGCAAGGATGGAGGTGCCACCACTCCTCATGTACAGCATACCAGGCATGGATTATGTCTCTGAAGAGCTGTGATAGCTTGGGGGGGTCACAGTGACAATGCAGAAGAGTGGGGGGTGAATTTAAGCCGCTTATACGACCCTGGAAGTGTCCCAGGCCAGGCTGGATAAGGCCTTGAGCAACCTGATCTAGTGGGAGGTGTCCCTGCCCATGGCAGGGGAGGTTGGGACTCGGTGATCTCTAGGATCCTTTCCATTCCCTGAATTAACATTCTAGAATTCTATTTCTGTGCTTCAGTCAGCTCTTAACAGGGAAGAGATTTCATGGGCCTTATTTTCTGCAATGAGACAAGGCCAAGTGGGAATATGCAGGTCAGGATTAGGGTGATTCTGGTGAAGTCCTGAAAAAAACAGGACCAATTCAGTTGGTGATGGGAGTGTGAGAGGAAAAAACTAAGGAGTGGGCAAAGAAACTCATCTGCTGAGCTCTGAGGGGAACAAAATTGCAGCAGCCAGAGTTGGGGGAGCTGGTCAGCTGGGAAATCTGAGAGATGTGAAAAGTAACAATAATTTCTATTAACTGGCAACAAAATGTTTTATGAGCAAACCAAGATTATACATCTAGCACAATCACGTTTCTAGCCAGCAACTGCCTTATGGCACAGCTTCTTTCTGGGAGAAGGAATTTGAAATAAAGGTGATATAAATATTGAAAAAAAAATCCACTTTGGACAGTCATACTTTCCATGAGTGGAAGTGCCTGAAACAATTTCTAACAAAAGGGTATAACTAAGAAAAATACCGATTTTAATTGACCAAATATTTTGTTGAATTCTATCAAAATCGTTGAACTACTTCAACCCGAAAGGGCTGAGAAGACAAAATGTTAACCAACAAAATATTTAACTTCAAGATTCTCAAACAAAAATATTTGGTTTTCCACTTTGAATGTGAGGGTAGCTTTCCAAAATAAATCTTTGTATAAATATATCTTCCAGATTAAGGCAGGTGGGCGAGTGTTTGTCTCTGAAGTCATTTATTTGCAGTTTGGGGCAGCTTTACTGGAGATGCAAAAGGACATTGCTCCAAAGGGCTCCAGCTCCAACCTCCTGGCATGTCACACGCCACATTTTCCAGGACAGCTGCACAATCCTCTTTTGTCCGTCCATCCCCTGGCATCGTGACTGTCATCACTTCTCGTGGCTTCAGCTGACAAAGGGAGCTTCACAACACAGATGGGCTCGTCCTTTGTGCTGCTGATGGTCTCATCTGTGACCACCCCGGCATGTCCCTTGTGGCACCATCCCTGGAGGTGTCCCAGGAAGGCCTGGATGTGGCACTCAGTGCTCTGGGCTCGGTGACAAGGTGGGGATGGGTCACAGGTTGGACTTGATGACCTTGGAGGTCCTTTCCAGCCTCAGGATTCTGGGATTCTGTCAGCCCATGGCCACGTATATCCTTTCCCCGTAGCGCTGTTAAAGCAACACTGGTTGCCTTTACTCCTTTTCTTCGTAACACTTCCTTTATTATTAAAAGAAATTTAAAAAAATAGGCAGCAAGCTGAATGTTTACTTAATTATTGGTCAGGAGTTGGCTCCCGTGGAAATGTTGGCTGAAGGCACTGCTGTGCAACGCAGGCCCTTCCAGGAGAGTGCCAGAAAACCCAGGGGCAGGTGGCAGTTTTTGAACAATGGTTAATTAGACTTTTTAGGCAAATATTTGCTCATGTGTCCAGACAATAATGTCTTGTGGAAATGTGTTTGCACAATGTCCTTGACAAAGGCTCGTCTATTAACCTGCACACAATCGGCTGCAGCTCTGGAACAGCGTTTTAACACATGAACTTCTCAGTCCAAGCAACAACAAAACGTCACAGATCCAACCCTGAACAAAATAATCAGCCCAAGTCGCCTTCATTTGGAAAAACAAAAAAAAAGTCTCTTCACGAGGATTTACTTTTAACCTATAAAAGCATCCAATATGTGCTGGGATCTGTGACTCAGTTCCCATAATTTCATGTGCTTCCAGCATAGCCTTGGCCAGGTTGCTCATAAATGGAGTTTCCAGAGCCTCTGCAGAGTACCTACATTGTGCTGTGCCACCACAAAGGGATTTTTGGGTGATCTATGGGGTATTACAGAATATTCCCTTATGGTCAGTGCTCACAGGACTAAGCAAATAATATTTTAGCCTGATAGTGCCCAGATTTGGAGTGTGGACTGCTCAGGAGGGTCTCTGGACTGGAGCTAGACAAAGCCAAGCTGACTTTTCTATACTTGTCTGGGATTGGGGGCACACAAAATGAACAGTCTCTAATAGGGGTGACAGCCAGAAGCATTTGGGAGTTGTTAGCTTGGCCCTTTGGGTTACAAATAATCCCTCACGAGCTGCTGCTCTTCGTGAATTCCCTAATTTGTAGCAGTGTTTTCTGAATGTTTTGGCTGAAAGCGTTCCAGCCTCTGCTTTGCACACCACATGTTCACCTCATCCCGATGGTGATTCAGTATCCACGAGGTGTGTGAGTCACCTCGGGGATGTGGGATTGTTTCTTATTCCCTGACTGACGTGTGGGCACTTTTACAGGGCAGAGCACAACATTTGTGATAGACGGTAAACAAATAAGTGAGCGAAACAGCAACAAACACAGTAGTGGCTGAACTTTGGCAGGAACACACGTTTGGGCTAAAACTGATGAAAGTGACAGAATTCCTGTAGTTTTTTTTCCAGGATATTAATGAAGAAGTGTGAACCTGTTCCCTTAGTTCGTTGCAGGAATGACTGGTGGAAATGGTGAGGTTTGTGTTGTTGAAGGAGGTCAGGCAAGGTAAGCAATGGGGCCTTGCTGACCTCAAAGCTGAGTCCAGGAGTCACAGCAAACTCAGCTTGCCTTGTTTGTTCCTAAAAGATATTCCTGACTCAATTGTTTGGGCTTTGTCCCTCTTGATGGATGATAAAGAATCACAAATTCCTACTGCAGCGATCCTGACGGTGAAATCACACTCACAACCATTTTGTTGTGATCATTATCTTCTCCCTCTTTCCCTCCCCAATGTTATTACTTTCCTGTATTTTATCAAAGCTTATTTTTCCATAGGCTTTAAAAGCTCAAGCTTTGAAAAACTCCTTCACATGCTAAGAGAAACTTTGTTCTTCTGGGAAGGTAAGTTCAGGTATACACTGTGGGTACCACAGAAGGAGACATTTAAGGAACAACAGTTATGATGGATTCAGTTCCTATAATGCATCATTTTTTTGTTTCTTTTCAGTTCTTCAAGAGTTATGAAGCAATGCCTGGGCTGGAGGCACATTTGGCTCTCCTGTGATGCCCCAGTTTTGACCACTAATGCATATAATTGAAGAGGATCTAAGCAGATAAGTATCAAACACCAGGACTGGTTTAAGTTGCACTCAGAATATTTCTTGGGGTTGTGGGAGAGTGACCAAAACTGCTGAAGTGGCCCAAAAACTGGAGTCAGGAGTGGTGCAGGCTGGGAGGATTTCATGTGCCTAATCCATGGTGGCATGAAGGAAATCTTCCCAGGAATTATTGTTCTGCCCCCCAATCTGCTGCTGGCATGTGATGAAAAGAAAATCATCTGTCCAGAAGAGGAAAAAGTCATGCTTTGAACAACCACAGTCTATGGCTTATCACAGAATCCCAGAATCCCTGAGGTGGGAAAATCCCTCCCAGCCCATCCAGTCCCAGCTGTGCCCAATGCCCACCTTGTCCCCAGCCCAGAGCACTGAGTGCCACCTCCAGGCCTTCCTGGGACACCTCCAGGGATGGGGACTCCAAACCTCCCTGGGCAGCCCCTGCCAAGGCCTGACCACCCTTTCCAGGAAGCAATTCCTCCTGATGTTCAACCTGAATGTCCCCTGGTGTTCCTTGTCCTGTCCCTTGTTTCCTGAGAGCAGAGCCTGATCCCCCTGGCTGCCCCCTGCTCTCAGGGAGTTGTAGAGAGAGCAAAAAGGTCTTTCCTGAACCTTCTTTTCTCCAGAATGGACCCCCCAGCTCCCCCAGTCACTCCCTACATGATTTACTCTCTAGACCCTCCCCCAGCTCCGTTGTCTTTCCCTGGACCCACCCCAACACCTCAATGTTTTTCTTGAATTGAAATCCCCCAGCCCTCGAGGTGGGACAGTCACTTCCCAGCTCCTGCTGGCCACGCTATTTTCGATACAGATTCCTGAAGAAGCAGCTAAAATAGATCCTAAAAAACCCCCTAAGATTTCTGAAGCTAAAATAGACCCTCTGTAAATCACCGCTCCCCAGAAGACGCATTTCACACGGGCGATGACAAAACGCAGGGCACGCACAAAGGCAAGAAACATCCATCCCCCTGGGCCAAAAGCTGCTTTCAGTTACACCCAAGAAACCACATGAAAGGCTCCTGCCAGCGAGGTGCCAAGGCATCCTCGGAGCACCACATCCCATCTGCTGCCGTTGACATCAGCGAGCGTGGCAGGCGCCCACAGCTCCCCGTGGCAGCTCTGCACTTGCCAGATGGAGCTCCAATGGCCCGGGATGGCAACAGATGTGGAATTCTGGTGGCGGTACGAGCTGGATGTAGAGGCCGCCAGGAAACAGCCCCCACAGCCGAGCCAGACTCAGCCCAGGGCCTGTTTTGGCACTGGAGGTTGGCTCCTGTCCTCCGGGGATGATTAATTTTGGTGATTAGCTCGGCTTTTTCTGCAGTTTCTGGGCAGCGATGCTGTTAATGGAAGCGGAGGAGTGGAACTGCGGTGGGACCAGGCTGGCAAAGGCAGCTGAGCACCTCTCCGAGCCCTGACCCGAGACCACACGGCTCCTTCAGAGCCCGGCGCCTCTGGAGAGGAGGCTGACAAACATGCTCCATCCTGCCAAACCCCAGGACGGCCCTGGAATGTGCTTCCAGCAGGATCTCCAGCGAACAGGGATCGCGCTAACCCATCGCTCCATCTAGTGCCAGCACCTCTCACAGCACCCTGTGCCTTCGGCTCCAAAACATCCCAAACAGATGCTCCTTCCACCGTCAGGGGCTGCTTTGGAAAGCGTTTTGTTGTTGTTGTTCGTTGGAGGTTTTTAGGGGTTGGTTTTGTTTTGTCTGGGGCCTCCTGAGTTTGTAAAAGGAAGCAAACCCTTGCCCCAAGGAAGGGTTATGGGTGAATCCAGCTCTCCAGGAGGGCTTTGGATGAATCCTGCCCTCTGGAAGAGTCATGGGTGAATCCTGCCCTCCAGAAGGGGTGAATCCAGCCCTCCAGACGGGCTATGGGTGAATCCAGCCCTCCAGAACATCCATGGGTGAATCCAGCCCTCCAGAAGGGCCATGGATGAATGCTGCCCTCCAGAATGTCCTGAGTGAATCCATCCCTCCAGAATGTCCTGGGTGAATCCAGCCTTCCAGAATGGCCATGGATGAATCCAGCCCTCCAGAAGGGCCATGGGTGAATCTTGCCCTCCAGAATATTCATGGATGAATCCATCCCTCCCGAATGTCCTGTGTGAATCCAGCCCTCCAGAGGATCCATGGATGAATGCTGCCCTCCAGNCCCCCTGCTCTCAGGGAGTTGTAGAGAGAGCAAAAAGGTCTTTCCTGAACCTTCTTTTCTCCAGAATGGACCCCCCAGCTCCCCCAGTCACTCCCTACATGATTTACTCTCTAGACCCTCCCCCAGCTCCGTTGTCTTTCCCTGGACCCACCCCAACACCTCAATGTTTTTCTTGAATTGAAATCCCCCAGCCCTCGAGGTGGGACAGTCACTTCCCAGCTCCTGCTGGCCACGCTATTTTCGATACAGATTCCTGAAGAAGCAGCTAAAATAGATCCTAAAAAACCCCCTAAGATTTCTGAAGCTAAAATAGACCCTCTGTAAATCACCGCTCCCCAGAAGACGCATTTCACACGGGCGATGACAAAACGCAGGGCACGCACAAAGGCAAGAAACATCCATCCCCCTGGGCCAAAAGCTGCTTTCAGTTACACCCAAGAAACCACATGAAAGGCTCCTGCCAGCGAGGTGCCAAGGCATCCTCGGAGCACCACATCCCATCTGCTGCCGTTGACATCAGCGAGCGTGGCAGGCGCCCACAGCTCCCCGTGGCAGCTCTGCACTTGCCAGATGGAGCTCCAATGGCCCGGGATGGCAACAGATGTGGAATTCTGGTGGCGGTACGAGCTGGATGTAGAGGCCGCCAGGAAACAGCCCCCACAGCCGAGCCAGACTCAGCCCAGGGCCTGTTTTGGCACTGGAGGTTGGCTCCTGTCCTCCGGGGATGATTAATTTTGGTGATTAGCTCGGCTTTTTCTGCAGTTTCTGGGCAGCGATGCTGTTAATGGAAGCGGAGGAGTGGAACTGCGGTGGGACCAGGCTGGCAAAGGCAGCTGAGCACCTCTCCGAGCCCTGACCCGAGACCACACGGCTCCTTCAGAGCCCGGCGCCTCTGGAGAGGAGGCTGACAAACATGCTCCATCCTGCCAAACCCCAGGACGGCCCTGGAATGTGCTTCCAGCAGGATCTCCAGCGAACAGGGATCGCGCTAACCCATCGCTCCATCTAGTGCCAGCACCTCTCACAGCACCCTGTGCCTTCGGCTCCAAAACATCCCAAACAGATGCTCCTTCCACCGTCAGGGGCTGCTTTGGAAAGCGTTTTGTTGTTGTTGTTCGTTGGAGGTTTTTAGGGGTTGGTTTTGTTTTGTCTGGGGCCTCCTGAGTTTGTAAAAGGAAGCAAACCCTTGCCCCAAGGAAGGGTTATGGGTGAATCCAGCTCTCCAGGAGGGCTTTGGATGAATCCTGCCCTCTGGAAGAGTCATGGGTGAATCCTGCCCTCCAGAAGGGGTGAATCCAGCCCTCCAGACGGGCTATGGGTGAATCCAGCCCTCCAGAACATCCATGGGTGAATCCAGCCCTCCAGAAGGGCCATGGATGAATGCTGCCCTCCAGAATGTCCTGAGTGAATCCATCCCTCCAGAATGTCCTGGGTGAATCCAGCCTTCCAGAATGGCCATGGATGAATCCAGCCCTCCAGAAGGGCCATGGGTGAATCTTGCCCTCCAGAATATTCATGGATGAATCCATCCCTCCAGAATGTCCTGTGTGAATCCAGCCCTCCAGAGGATCCATGGATGAATGCTGCCCTCCAGAATGTCTGTGGGTGAATCCAGCCCTCCAGAATGTCCCAGGTGAATCCAGCCCTTCAGAATGTCCCGGGTGAATCCAGCCTTCCAGAATGGCCATGGATGAATCCTACCCTCCAGAATGTCCTGGGTGAATCCAGCCCTCCAGAATGTCCCGGGAGAATCCAGCCCTTCAGAATGGCCATGGGTGACTCCAGCACATCCATGAGTGAATCCAGCCCTCCAGAAGGGCTACAAGTGAATCCACCCTGGAGCAATCCTCTCCCCCAGGCGTGTGCTACCACTTCACTGTTTAATTAGCAATGGTGCAATGGTGAGTGGCAATTTGTAAATCACCCAACAGCCCCAAAGACACGAGCAGCAAAACTGGAGTGCAAAGCACAGCAAATGCAGTGAGTGGGACGTGCAGATCACTGTTAAAATAGGAAAATGGACAGGGACAGTAACGTGCGGGACAGGCACCTCCAAGCTCAGGTGCACTTCCAGAACATCACCTTCCCCGGGTCTGCCATGAGGGCTTTTCACATCAGGGCTCAATAGAGTCTTCAGCTGCCTCTCACACTCGTGTTTTTAATCACTCTTTAGTGCTGGTAGCACACAGACAGGGAAAAAAAAACCTTCCTGGCTGCATGCTAAACTTTGGTCCCTCAAAAAATCTGCAGCACACGGGAATCAGGCACTTGTCTTTCAGGAGACAGCAAGTTCTGCAAACAAAAGAACAAAAGGTGTCACTGCTGAAGTTGCTATTGCTAATGAGCACGATTTTGGGGCTGTTGTAGGATTCAGTGGTCCTTGGATGCTGCTGAGCTGCCCAGGCAGGGGAATTACTTGGACAAGGTGCTCCCTGTGTTATTAAATGCACTGAGACAGCACTTTCAGCCATGGAATTCTGCTGTCTTTGGAAACCATCTGCACACTTTAACTTCTTTTCATTTATAGAGCTGTGATCCTATCATTTTCTTTAATGAAAAGAAAACTTCCATCTCTTCAGGTGATAGCTCCATTAGAGATGTTAATGAATACAAAAAGTCCATTATCTTGGAATGGGGATTGTTTTTCAGGAAAAAAAAATGATTGCTTCACTGACAGATAAAAAGCTTTCTTCAATGGGTTATAGAAATTGCAAAGAAAAATAATCTCACCAAAAGTTACTTTCATTAGTTTTATCCTTTTAATCATGGAAATATTTCTATAATTATCATCATGTAGAAACATTCACATTAAAAAAACCCCTTAAAACGTGGTCTAAATTACCAGGCAGACTCTCTATTCATAAATTTATGGGCTATGTTGCTCAAATGAAAAAATAATTAACTTCTGAGTAAAAACCCTAATGATGTCAATTTTGCTACGGCAGATAATGTCAGCGTGCAAGAAGATTAATCCCAATATTGCATATTTGTTTTTCTCATTGCCTCGGAAATAAAACACAGGATGTAAAGGGAGGGAGGTGGGGAGGAATGTTTTCATCCTAGGAAAAGACATCCCCTCCTGCTGCACACTCCGAGCAGGTGATAACTCCATTTTCCCTCTGCTGCTGTTGCCCATAACCTCGAGTCCAAGTAGGGTGTGCCCAGGGCAGGATGCTCCAGAGGGTCATGGAAGTGAGGGATGGACACTGCCCTGGAGGGACCTGGTGGAATTTCGCACCAATGTGGACATATCCAGGCTGCCGAGTGGTTCAGTTTCGGTGAATCCTAGTGCCATCTTTTGGGAGAAATGGGAATATGCCTTGAGCAGCAAACGTGAGCTGACACATGCGAGGAGAGGGAGCTCTGGCTCTGGGCTCTGGCTCCGGGGAGTCCCTGGGGTGAGCACACTGCCACCCACACCGCAGGGACCTCCTGAGGGCACAGGAAAAGGGCAGGATCTTTGTTGTTGTAGCCACAGTGACTACAGCAGCAGCAGCATAAAACCAGCCCAGGGCACTGAGTGCAGCATTTCCAGCCCTTGCTGCCCTCATGTCCCACTCTCAGCCTCTCCTTCAGCTGTCCTGGGGGACCAGGCTCGGCACCACAGCCTGCACCAGGCTGGGAGAAGGGCACAGCCCAGACCTTCAAACAGAAACTTCATCCTACAATGTCCTGTGCCTCCAACTCTCCCTGGCCAAAACACTGTAGGAGGAAAGAGGTGAGGGGAGAGAGTTTGGATAAGATCTGTGCTGCAAAACATAGCCCCCAAAAACATCTCTGAAAAACCACTTGGTAAAACCCTGCAGAGCACTGGTGTGGGGATGATGAGATGGCTGGGGAGACTTCACCCGGGAGCACTGGGGGCATGGACACTCCACACGTGTGTGAAGTGTTTTCCACACCCTTCCCCTGCTCCATTTCCTTCTCCGGACAAGCTCCAGCCCCTCAATATCCTCTTGGAAGTGAGGGGTCCAAAACTGGACTCAGCACTCAAGCTGTGTCCTCAGCAGTGCCCAGCACAGCGGGACAATCTCTGCCCTGTCCTGCTGGCCACACTGCTCCTGATCCAGGCCAGGATGCCATTGGCCTCCTTGGCCACCTGGGCACACGCTGGCTCCTATCCAGCCAGCCCTCAGCCCACCTTCACATACCACTCCTGTGCTTTTTGAAACAGATTTTATGTTTTATTTGCTGAAGAGAAAAACTTCTGGGGCCTTGCAGAGCCACAGCTCCATGAGCAATAGGGATTGATCAATCAGGAGCTGACTGATCCCATCAACAGGAGGAGAGGACAAGGTCTCAAGGTGCACCAGGGAAAGTTTAGGCTGGACATTAGGAGCCTGTCTGAGTTCAAGAAGAATTTGGACAATGCTCTCAGGCACATGGTGGGATTCCTGGGGTGTCCTGTGCAGGGCCAGGAGTTGGACTGGATGATCCTGGTGGGTCCCTTCCAGCTCAGCCTGTTCTGTGATTTTTTATGGTGGCATTTTCCCCCAACCCCATGGCCGCCTTTGCTGGAGGGAGGCTCACCCCAGCGCTGTGCTCTCAGCCTCAAGCCCTTCCAAAGGAACGTGACTTTCTTAAATGACAAAGCACCAGAGAGGGATTTCTGGAATGTCTCAGGAACATAAATCCCATCAGTCTATCAGAGTTGAGAGCCTAAGTTGCTTTCACTCTTTTGGAAACCTTATCATCAGTCAGCTCACATTCACTTCACTACATTTTGCCAGGTATTCTGAATAAATACAGCTGCTTTACTTCCTCAAATTTCTCTCTCTTTACACTGTGCACAATGACTCTCTGTAACAAAATTCTGCCCCACTCAGGTGAGACCCCACCTGCAGAGCTGCCCCAGCCCTGGGGCCCAGCACAGGGAGGACGTGGAGCTGCTGGAGAGAGGCCAGAGGAGGCACCAGGATGAGCAGAGGGATGGAGCAGCTCTGCTGGGAGGAAAGGCTGCGAGAGCTGGGATTGTTCAGCCTGG
This sequence comes from Ifrita kowaldi, assembly GCA_013398055.1. Lineage (NCBI taxonomy): Eukaryota > Metazoa > Chordata > Aves > Passeriformes > Cinclosomatidae > Ifrita > Ifrita kowaldi. Next base: position 56,543 of record VZRS01007540.1, read on the forward strand.
AGAGGAGAAGCTTTGGGGTGAGCTCAGTGTGGCCTTGCAGGGCCTGAAGGAGCTACAGGAAACACAGAGAGAGACAATTTGCAAGGGCTGGAGGGCCAGGACCCAGGGAATGGCTTCCCAGTGCCAGAGGGCAGGGCTGGATGGGATATTGGGCAGGAATTGTTCCCTGGGAGGGTGGGCAGGCCCTGGCACAGGGTGCCCAGAGCAGCTGTGGCTGCCCCTGGATCCCTGGCAGTGCCCAAGGCCAGGTTGGACACTGGGGCTTGGAGCAGCCTGGGACAGTGGAAGGTGTCCCTGTCCATGGCAGGGAGTTGGAACAAGATGAACTTTCAAGTCCTTCCAATCCAAACAATTCTGTGATTCTATTCTGAGTAAAGTCCACCAGACATTTTTGAGAAATAGGTGACTGAGTTACAAACCAAACACCTCAGCTTTTGTCCAAAGCAGGGAAATAGAAATCCAGCAGTAACTGGGAGCACCAACCATGTCTCAGCTCAAGAGCTGTTCAGAAGTGACAGTGCAACATCAAAAATATTAAAGTAGTGACTGGTTTCCCACCTCAAAGCCTGCTGTGCTAAAACCTTCCTCTGTGATCTGCACTGAGTAGGAAAAGGAGACAATATTGGATTTGGCACAGAGCAGGAGACACACACACACACACACACACACACACAGAGTATGAATGAAACTTCGCTGGTTTTTGGTGTACAATTAAAGTAACAAGAGTGAACAAAGCCGTTTGCAGAGTGCCAAGCCAGCACTTTGTACAGCTCGTGACAAAACAACAGAGATGTATGGTCTGATGCTTTTATACAGTCTGCAGTGACTGATTATACACTCCCCATTTAGCATTGCAATACATTTAATTGTTGAGGTAAGTGGTTAAAGAAATGAAAAACGCCGGTTAGCTCATTTTGCACAGCACTCGTCAGCGGCTGGAGCTGGATATTACATTCCCAGTGCAAATTACCAGCATTGGCAAGGCTATTTTACAGCTGTTCCGTCTGCAGCCTGCATTGTAATGAAGTTGTGACATGAAATGTTTGTGGAAATTGCAATGAAATGTTAGCTGAAAATATATTAAAGCGGTAAGTGTAGAAAGAGAAATGAAGTACAACATTTACCCGCTCCAGTGTCTCCTCGGCTCAGGCTGCTGCTTCAGCCCAGATGTGCTGACCTGCCTCCTCCTACCCAACAGCACATCACAGCTGCTCTGCAGCCCATCCTTTGGGCTCAGTTTTTGAACTAAACCTGACCTTATTTACTTTTTAAGCCTCCTTTTTGTTCTCCTGAACCTCTAAGTTCCCTCGGGCTCATGGTCTTCTTTTCTTCCACTCTCATCTCTCTTTCTGCAGACCTCTTGACATCCAGTTGCTGTTTCCTTCCCCACATCCCTCAGATTCATCTCACTTTCCATGGTTAGACAGGAAAATGAGCTGTTTGGGTTCCCCTGGCAATTGGAGCCTCCCTGGCATCCCCTGTCCTGTGGAATTCCCCTTTTTCTGAGGGTGAGGGAGGTCAAGCTAAGTCAACCTCCCTGCTTGCTGCCCTCATGTTGTCAGCCCATGTTCTGATGCTGTGGTTGGCTCCCTGTTTGCTGACAGCTCAGAGCCGACCTCGTGCCACCATCATCAAATCAGGTCCAGCAGCACCAAGGAACCCCTGCAAGGGTGTCTTAAACTCCACTTCCATCCCCTTCCATAAATTGTTAATAAGGTGTCAGTGTCACCCTTAGCACTTTGCGACCTCTCTGACAGCACTTCAGAACTCTTTTTCTTCTTCTTTACCTCTCCATTTTTGCCTCTTTCTCGTATTTTTCCTTCCCCTTCCCAAGCCCTGCTGATAAAAGCTCTTTCCTTTCCCTGCATCCTTGGCTGTATGCCCCCTCTCCTGTCACCTCCTGCACTTCAATCTTCCAGGAACAGCCAAGGTAATTTTCACACCTGTTTTGAGAATCAAACCCTCCTCCAAGGGCTGTGTGCCACTTGCTGGAGTCCTAATTTTCCATCTTTTCCTTGGAAACCTGTTGTGGGAGGTTTACAACTTGCTTACAGCCATGCAGAGGTACTTGGAATATTTCCATATTTGTAACCAGCACCCATTCAGACACTCCAGTCCCTTGGGGAGCCAGGCTATGAGCTGTGTCTCTGTGCCAGGATATGAACCCATCACAATGTCCAAGGACCTTCCACATATTTCCTGGATTTATCCTCAGCGTACGCTGGAAGAATTAAAAAAAAATTCCATCCCCCCCCTCTTTGAAGAAAGAGCTGGAGTGGAAAATGTTCAGCCTAGTCTTGGTAGAAAATACAGAATTTTCCAGCATTTACTAGCCTTGTGTATTTAAAGATAGGAGCACTTCAAAGCAACATCTGTTAGTCATGATCTGTATTTACCCTCTCCGGCACAATGGGATCCAACTCACGGCTGGGTCATCTGAATGCCCTTCCCATCCCAGCAAACTGAAATGTGTGGATGTACCAGACAAGTTTCTGGGAACTAGACAGTGTGAGGGGATTTTTCAACCATAAAACAAATGAATATTTTGATTTTCCCCCTTTTTTCCGCTTCCCCTTGTATTTTGAGTACACTAACGCAGGTGAACTCACCCCTCCCCGACCCACAGGGGAAAAGGGGCATTATTTCTAAAACTGACCATGCCAGTGCCCAGTGTGGTTGCAGAAATACTGGAGAGCTTCACAAGCCCTCCAGCTCTTCTCCATGAAGAAAGAGGGTGAAGAAAAGTGGTCTTTGAAGCCCTCTCTGATTCCTGCAGTCCTGTGCCCATGTGTCAGGTGGCCGAGGGATCTACATGGCTGTTTTGTGACACAAACTGTGAGTTTTGCAAAAAATATATGAAATAATTGAGTAAAAGACGTGCCTAAAACTTAAAACTGGCCTTCCACATTCTCTTAGAACTGCCTGAAAGCCTAAAAGTGCCGTGGCAATCACTTAGTCCAAGCGCTTGTGCCTGTTTAAGAACCCTGTATCCAATCTGGCATCTGGATATGGGATTTGGGGACATGGTTTGGGGTGATGCTGGTGGTGCTGGGGTGTCAGTGGGACTGGATGAGCTTGAAGGTCTCTTCCAGCCTTGATGATCCTACAATCCTGTGATTCTCAGCAGAGCGGATTTACAGTTTTCTGTGGAGAAAAATGACACCTTCAGCACGAAGAAAATTGGAAATGTATAGGCACTTCTTTGGGGCAGGATGAGCTGGTGGAACCAAGTGCAGCAAGTTCACTCCAAGGGTTGGGAAAAACCTTCCCAGTGGTCTGCTGGTGGAGACACCTGAGGAAAGGAGGCTTCTTCAGCTCATGAGAAGAAAATTCCAAAGAAAAAGAGACACGGAAATCCATCTTTTGTCTGCTCAAGCTGCTCACCTTTCAGCCAGGTGGGACTACAAGTGCATCGCTGCTTGACTGGGAAGAACAGACTCCAGTGTCAAAGAAGTCCTAGATGGGAATGGTTCAGACAGGAGGAGACATCAGGCCTGGCAATGTGCAGAGACAGGGGGGGAAAAAGAAAAAACAAACAAAAGAAAAAGAAGCAGCGGCCGTTAACAATTGTCAGAGAAGAAGAGGGATAGGTTTGTGAAGTGGAATATGTCTAAGCTTGGCAAACACCCAGTCAAAGGGAGCGTGATAACAAACCACAAATATTTGGAAAGCCATAAACACNTTGGGGTGATGCTGGTGGTGCTGGGGTGTCAGTGGGACTGGATGAGCTTCAAGGTCTCTTCCAGCCTTGATGATCCTACAATCCTGTGATTCTCAGCAGAGCGGATTTACAGTTTTCTGTGGAGAAAAATGACACCTTCAGCACGAAGAAAATTGGAAATGTATAGGCACTTCTTTGGGGCAGGATGAGCTGGTGGAACCAAGTGCAGCAAGTTCACTCCAAGGGTTGGGAAAAACCTTCCCAGTGGTCTGCTGGTGGAGACACCTGAGGAAAGGAGGCTTCTTCAGCTCATGAGAAGAAAATTCCAAAGAAAAAGAGACACGGAAATCCATCTTTTGTCTGCTCAAGCTGCTCACCTTTCAGCCAGGTGGGACTACAAGTGCATCGCTGCTTGACTGGGAAGAACAGACTCCAGTGTCAAAGAAGTCCTAGATGGGAATGGTTCAGACAGGAGGAGACATCAGGCCTGGCAATGTGCAGAGACAGGGGGGGAAAAAGAAAAAACAAACAAAAGAAAAAGAAGCAGTGGCCGTTAACAATTGTCAGAGAAGAAGAGGGATAGGTTTGTGAAGTGGAATATGTCTAAGCTTGGCAAACACCCAGTCAAAGGGAGCGTGATAACAAACCACAAATATTTGGAAAGCCATAAACACTGAGGCAGGCGAGGAACTCCGGAGGGTGATGCATGGGGAGTGCAATCAGAAGGGACTGCAAAATGCAAAAATGGCAGGAAAACATAAAAAAACCAACCCTTCTTTGACAATCAGATGTGTTGGGCTCTGTGTTATGGGATTGGGTGGAAATACCCTGGAACTGAGACATTTCCAAAGGAGAAGGTTAAGGAAACATCAGTGAATGTACAGAAGAAAATAGTTCTGTTACAGTGAGGGGCATGGATGGGGTTTCCCAAGCAGAATTCCTCACTGCTTCCAGGACCGTGCATGGAAAATCATTCTGCCCTTAGGTCTTTATAAAATATATGTGGACCAATATTCTGGCACACAACCCCAAAATTTTCTGAGCCTGGTTTTGAGAAGTCCTCAGTCCAGTGATTTAAAAGGACCTCTCAGGGCAATTCCTGGCCGAAGAACCCTGGGTGTTTTATTGGTTTTCTTGAAAATATGTGCCCTTTTCAAAGAATGCTGGGAAGGGAGCCCACAAGAAAGACGGAGAGGGACGTTTTACAAGAGCCTGGAGTGCCAGGACAAGGAGGAATGGCTTCAAACTGCCAGAGGGCAGGGCTAGATGGGATATTGGGAAGGAATTGTTCCCTGGGAGGGTGGGGAGGCCCTGGCACGGGGTGCCCAGAGAAGCTGTGGTTGCCCCTGGATCCCTGGAAGTGTCCAAAGAAGTGTCCAAATGTCAAGGATGGGGCTTGGAGCAACCTGGGATAGTGGAAGGTGTCCCTGTTGGAACTTTTATTTCCCTTCCAACCCAAACCATTCTGTGATGCTATGAAATTAAATTTAGAAACAATTTCCCACATTCCAGTTGGCCCAATATCCTCATTAAGCAGCTCAAAATACCCTCATTAACCTTTCTTCAAGCACAGCTCATGCTGGGCCATGCTCTGATGTCCTTCCAGCTGCCAGTGCCTCCAAAGAGAGGTCACAGCACCCAGGGGACAGCAGCAGAGCCAGGACACCTCGGAGGACGCAGGCAGGATCTGCTGGGATGATATCCAAGTGCTCCCACCACTGCCCAGAGAGGGAATGAAGAATTTGTGTTGCATCAGGAGGTAAAATTCAGTCAGGAATTAACTGAACCCTGGGGATGGATGAGGTGCCCTTCTGACTAACCAGCAGTTTAGGGCACCAGAGACTATTCCCTTGATGTGACCAAAACTTGAGATCATGGGCTCACCAATCATATCATATAGGTAAAGTGGGTGGTTTTTTTTACCCTTAATGCATCTGTAATTAGAAATTTATTTTAAAATTATATCGTATCAGGGGCAAGAAATAGTCTGAGATAGAAAAAATTGCAGAAGAGAAATGTAAATCCCTGATGATCCCTGTGTTGCTGTGGGCAGTTAGAAAGGCTTGTGGAATGCGAGGCACCAAACCTGCACCCTTCAGAATGTGGGTAAGGTTTGCAGCTTGGCTGACAATTGACTTTAAAAGAAACTCTAACTCAAAAAAAGGGCCAAAGTTACTAATATTACTGATTTGTGCAAATGTGGGCTCATCAGGACCCTGTTGTCCAGGTGTTAAATGGCAAAGAGAAAGTCCAGCCAAGGTCTTGGGGTTTGTCTGTGCCTCTTTATGAACATCTCTCATGGTTTGGACAGGGGGTTCCTCAGCTCTGGCTGATCTGGGCTCATCCCTTGTCATGGTCACAGGGAGACCCTACAAACAATCCCAGTGCAGCACTAGTAGGGTCCCTCCATCCTTCACTCCCCTCTTGCAAAACCCGTGTTTTCCAAGGCTCCTGGAAGGCAATGAGGAAGGTGTAGCTCTACAAAGGGTGACCATGGCTCACCAGTGAGGTTCCCATGGCTCACCAGTGAGGTTCCCATGGCCAGCTTGAGGATTTTGCTCTTCCTACGAGGGGACTCCACCAGGCCATCTGCTGTGGCTCCATCCCTGTCCCAGGATGAGGACCCCAATGCCAGGATGTTGTTCCCATTGCACAGGACAGCAGCCAGGCAGCAGAGTCTGGAAATCCTGCAGGCACTGGGGATGCTTTGGAGGCCTCCAGGCACGTCTTTGCCAATCTAAACAAAGGCCTTATTTAAATCTGGCTTTTTAGGGTTTAATTAAAAGCGGGTTCAAAAATGCACTTACCATTTCGGGTTGGAAGCACACATGAAGCAGATAGTGAGGATCTGCAGATTTATTTCCACTGAAAGGCAAATTATTATCTTTATAGTCACACGTAGGTGTGCCTGCCATAACTCTGTAGCTTTCTAAAACAGTGACTAACCTTTTCCAATAATTATTTTTTTCCTTTCTTTTTTTCTTAGAAATACGGACTTACAGTGCTTATTTCCCTGCTCAGGTCTCACACATTGATAACACAATCCTGTGCTTATAAACTGCCACCCAGACACCCCTAACACAAGGGCCTGGTGAGCTGGCTCCCACTGCTCCCCAAAAAATGGATATGCAGAACATTTCCTATAAAACCTAGAACCACACCCATTTTGCCTGGGAAAAAAGAGACAAAAGAACAGCAAAAAGGAGGGATACAGAGGGCTGAGCTGTCTGGGATTCCTGCAGCAAACACTGTGGAGAGCCACTCATAAATGTCAGGGCTGATTTTCCAGACCAGCTCTTCAGATGATGTTGGGAAAGAACGGAGTGATGCCAGTAGGCACCAGATGCAGTTCTGGGGCCCAGGGTACAGAGTGGGAAGCCTCTGAAGCTAGAAGAGAAAAATAAAAACTCCTGCCCTTTGTAAACAGCCAGGATGGACTGCCATGACAAATGAACAAGCTGCCATACACTCCATTCTAAAGAGGGGAATAATGGAAATAATTCATTATTTACTTTATTCACTAATAATGATACAGAATGTACTAAGGGCAAGGGGGCACGGTAATTCAGCACATGATTCAGGAGGAAGATACATCTCAGGCTGAGATTTTGCAGCATAACTTGATGGCAACAAAAGACAACTTCTAAGTATCAATACTCTTCCTCAGAGGCCTCCCTTAGGCTTCATTTCCAGTCTTGGGCGTGGAGCTGTTGATGAATTAATTGGGGATTAATTGGGGAGAAGCTCAGCACAGGAACGGCAAGGCACTGTTAAAGAAGGGCTGGAAGTGTTTTAGCAGAACTGTCTGGAAAAGAAGACACACAGCACCTGTGCACTTCAAACTTAGGCTGTTTGCTCCTACATTTTCACAACCCCAAAATCCTGGCCTATTTTAACCTGGCGAGTACCAGATCTGGCATGGGTGTCCCCCACAGAAAACGCAAATACAAATGCAAACCACAGTGTCAATCTGAATTGCCATGCTAGGCCAAGCTTATTTTATTACATACATTCTGCAACCTAAGGACTAATATGTTCATAATGTAAACATTAAGCATACAGAGTTAAAATTCAAGGCCACGATAGTTTTTTGGATTGTCCCTTTTTTTTTTTTTGTGTGTGTGTGTCTTTGGTTGGCCGAGATCAACTCGTAGTGTATAAATGCATAAGTTATATAATAATTATATAAAAAGGAAAAAAAAAATAACATTGAACTTGTATACTTCATTCTGACAAACGCACAGCGTTCGCGACTCGATAAGAAAAACTGGCGCCCGCCTAACAAAAATACTCAGGTGATTTCTGATTTTGGCAGTCAAGGGTTGTCTCTTGCTCTAACCAATAGAAAACAAACTCCCTTAGTAATGGTGAGGTTCTAACTGGTAACTTTTAAATATCAAACACAATTCCAGTTTTGCTTTTTTTTTTCTTCCCTAAAAAAAAAAAGAGATGCATATTCTGATTTCTCGCTTTTTCTTCTGCTTTTCCCTTTTTACCACTTTTTATTACTACTAAATCAAGTCTGTTCCTCCTGAAATACTGGGAATGGTATAATAGTGAGCAATATGTTTCACAAGTCCAAACAAGCGTTTCTTCATAGTCCCAACACTACCAAGTTTTCAGTCTTTTCAGTCTCTACTGGTCAAGAAGTCTCTTTCCTCCCCCTCTCACCACCTTCATCCTCCTCTTTCTCCTTCCTGCTTCCTCTGTCAGGTGCAGGCCACTGATCTACAATCATACACTTGCCCTCCAGCACATTCTCATTTCCCACATTTGGCTCAGGGTTCCTGTAAAACTGTCAAGGAATCTGAAAGTTTGGGTTGTCTTCACAGTTTGAGCAGCTGATTCGCTCTGATGAATGGATCTCATTTCATTTTAACTCCACCACTGCTGTCCTACTCCAAATCAGCTTCCACACTAACCAGTCTCTTCTGTTGATATGTTTCTATTTTTTAAATACAGATAGGCTTTTTCTTCCTTTTTTTTTTTTCCCTTTTCCCTCTCTTTGTAATGATCCATATACTGCATGTTAGGTCACTATTGACTTATCCTTATATTGCTGTAGTATAGTCCCAGTTTTGCACTAGCATGATACCAAACTTTACACACAAGCTTATCAACTTTTTAAGACCACCAGCTTCCGTAGGTTTTCCTTATCATTTCATGCTTCTACCTACAATAGTCTATTGTTGTTTGGTCCACAGAGTCGATACCCATATACATTACATTTTAGTATCTTAATACTTCTCGGATATTTCCTTTTAAATCCCTACTACAAAGAGTCTTTTTGACATCTATTTTTAACGTGTTTTTTGGGTTTTTTTTTTTCCCAGCCAAACCTTCACTTGTCTCTTTAGGCACTTTTAATTCGAGTACTCCAACAGAGTTCATTGCGATTCCTCAGGGACCGAATCCCCGTGAGAAGCGTCTTTGCTTTGTCTGGTGTTTATTTTCCCATCCCGCTTAGTAGTAGGTGCCAAGATGAGAAGGCATATGAGCAGCTGGCAGCCTGGTGTTGGGGTAGATCCCTCCAGTCGGCGAATTCCAGTACGGATTGGGGGCAGCGAAAAAGCTGGAGGATGTTACGGGCAAGGCAGGGGGGTGGGGAGCTACAAAGTTCATCTTCTGCGGGTGCGCGTGGTACGAGCTCATGTAGGGCAGGTCTGACGGGTATTTGTACATGGACGACTCCGGCGGGTGAGGCTGCAGGGCCTGGGCGATGCCGTGGAAGTCGAATTTGTAGGCGTAGCGCTTGCCGTGCACCTTGGTCATGATGTTCTTGTCGTAGTAGTAGCGCAGGGCGCGGCTGAGCTTGTCGTAGTTCATGTTGGGCTTGCTCTTGCGCTCGCCCCAGCGCCGCGCCACCTCGTCGGGGTCCGTCATCTTGAACTCGCCGTTGGTGCCCTCCCAGGTGATGCAGTTGGAGTTGGAGCTGTCCGACAGCAGCTCCAGCAGGAACTGCCACAGCTGGATCTGCCCGCTCCCTGCGGGGAGGAACAAAGCGGGAATGTCAGGGGTAGCGTTAATAATGTCAAGGCATCAGTCCTGCGGGCTCTCCCCGAGGACCCCATTAGGAAATGTTGTGATGTCGGCTCCTAATTCTTACTATTAACCAGTCCCCCTCCTCCCAGGACCGTCTCACGAAACCCTAAAGAGCAGGGATAATTGTAATGTGTCGTGTTTTCCCTCATGTGAGTGGCAGAATGCCATTCCATGGAGCTTTAATTGTTACCTAATGTCAGTCAGCGCAGACAATTGATGGGGAAATAATACAGTGCTCATTTAGGAAACTAATCTCTAAAGTTCAGCACAAACAGCTTTCACTTGCGTAACACTCTGCTTGTTCTCACAGCATTATGTTGCAACTAAATGTTCTCTGCTATGGAATGAGCCCACACAAAATGGAGAAGTTTAGAGCAAGCTGGGCCTGTGCCAAACCATATCATCCCTTTGCAGCATTTGGGGAAATGCAGAACGGAAACTTATTAGCTTGCTGTTGCACTGCATACAACCAGAGGGCAAAACATTTGCAAGAACAGTGAAAAGGTCCATAAAATACATCTTTGTCATCATTCTGCTTCGAATTGAGTTTAAATGATTATTTCACATTAAGACATAAAATGTTGCTGTTGTATTTTTCTCACTCTATGCCAATTCCACCGCAAAAAGAAAATAGCAAAGTCCGCTGTAAACTTTGCAAAAGTGAGGTGGGGCAACAAAATTTGACCACTTCAGACAAGTGAAGGTAGATTTCAAAGGGCCTTGCCACTGGCAGTCATGTTAGAAGCTTAGCATTTCTTAACAAAGCAGCACTGAAATGATGCAAAATGCAGCTGAAGCAGCTTGCGACGCAATCTGTTTCACAAGCACGGTGTCAGCAGAATTTGCCAACCAGCCTGGATGTGCTAACTCTGAACTACATCTCTGACCAGGAATCGGTTGGGTTTCTTTCTTTTTTTTATCCAAACCAGCTCTGTGGGTATAATAAACAAGCTTTTCTTTAGAAAGCTTATAGTAGCAATTACAATATTGAGCTAGAGTAGCATCTGAAACCCATTAGCAGTTTATACTTCAGTGCAACTGAAACCCATATTCATTTAAATTGTATTTATCCAAACTGGCCTTAATGAATTTCTTCTGTTCCATTAACATGCATTAAATAAACAAACAAACAAAAGAATCCGTGGTATGAGCAAGGCATGCAAGATTTAATACACCAAACATAACAAGAGGATTAGGCTTTGAAAATCAATAAACAGTTCAGCACTGGACAAAACACAAATTTTTGAATAAGCAATCCAACATATGTTCTAACATAAACACTTGCCTTCCAAATGTAATATATAGTCCTATGAAAATAAATGGTTGCTGTCAATTTCCTTTTAATGAGAGAGTAATTCCACCGATTTATAAACACACAAAACATGTGAAAGCACAGGAATGATGGCGTGGAGGAATTCCATATCCAAATGTTAAAAAACCATCCCAATCCAGATCGTGTTAGTGTCATCCACAGTAATGAAGTCTACCAAATGGACACTTGATAAAATTTGAAAAGCCATGATTTACGAACAAATTAAAGGGATGTAGGCCCCCACTTCCAGTTAAGACCAGCGTTGCCTGGAAACCCCCACCACCTCAGGCCATTTGGAAAATCCTACCCTTAACACTTAATTACTTTCCTCTGCCACACAAAACTGTTCAGAAAGTCAGCTAATCTAGAACTGTGCTTGATATCACTTGGGAGAAAGCAACAGGGATCAGCATTTTGCCAATTTCAGGCCTTGAAAAGCCATAGGTTGGTGTAAAAAGAACCACTGTCACTGGGGGCTGAGGAGATCCATGTGGAACAAGGAATGCCATGCCCTGGGACTGTCCAGGCAAGGGACACAAGTGGAACACACAGTGTCAGTCCCTTGTGGTGGGTTGTGGTGTTGATTGTGGTGCTGTACAACCACAGCGTGGCCTGCGGACTCGGAGCAGTGAAATCTGCACAATTCCCCATCAGAGCTACTAAATCACCCAGCAGATCCCCTGTCTTTAGCAAAAACATGCTGGTCCAAGGTTGGACTCGATGGTCCTTGGGGTGTTTTCCAACCTGAATGATTCTGGGAGTCTATGATTCTCTTCTAAGCTACACATCCCTATCCACAACGCGCCCCATTGCCTTCTTGAGGTGGGAGAACATTTCTGAAGTGTTTAACCCAATTATTCTTTGCAAATAGATTATACTTCCCTGGTTTGTTTTTTTTTTTTCTTTTTCCTATATATTTCTGCTGGCTTGGGTTATTCATCCCAAAATTTTGTACTCATCAAGGCCAGTATGATACTGTGTTGTGGATTAACAGAATCTGGGACACATCTGATGAAGGTTGGTAAGAGATTTGCACCCTTCTGGAGGGGTAACTGGAGACCAGATGGGGTCTCTTACATCCCTTAACCAAATCTTGATGTTCAGGCAACTGAAGTGAACTCCGTCTTTGAAAGCTGGATTCTTTGGAGGTCCTTTCCAATGTTCATGATTCTAAATTCCTCAGTCTCACCCTTGTGTAATTTAGAAACCTAATTCTGCAACACACTGGGTATCATCAGCTCCCACTAAATCACACCGAAGAGTGGGAAAATCAGTGACATCACCTCCCAGGTCTGGTCTTAAAGCTGAAGTGGGGACACACAGCAGTGAAAGGAAAGCCTCCTACATCAGCAAAACCCCTTCTCACCTGGATTTGCAAGTCGGCTGCTGGTCGGTCCAAGAATCTGATATGGATCTACAAAATTGTGAGAGAAAGATTTAAAATCATTCAACAGTGATGGCAAATATTTTGGGTATTATTGTTTAACCTTGTCAGGCGCAGTGTGCACTGCCTGATTGGACAGCAGGTCCAACACCTAAGCAATTCCCTCTCTCTGCATGGCAACATTTGCATGTTTTCCTTTCCAACTCCGTGTGCAAGGATACACCTTTGCCTTTTGTTATGTATTAAATGCAGATGTATATATTCAGAATATAAGTTTTGTTATGAAGCATTCTGGTGGTGGAGTCCCCATCCCTGGAGGTGTCCAAGGAAGGCCTGGAGGTGGCACTCAGTGCTCTGGGCTGGGGACAAGGTGGGCATCGGGCACAGCTGGGACTCGATGTGTCAGCCCTACAATGCCTGTAGCATCTCATATTTCCCTCTAGGAATTCCCTCTGGAAATGAAAACTTAGTTTGGTCTGAAGTCCAACAGGGAAAAAGGGAAGGCTGCAACAGCAACACCAAAGCCAAAGTGATGGGCTGCAAGCACTGAGTGACCCTGTCTCTTTTACAGCCAACAAGGCAATCAGGTTACATTCCTTACACATTTAAATAATCTGTGCAGCTCACACACAGCCATTAACTGGTCCTCAGGACTTTCATAAATCATCAGTATATTTCTAGGAAGATTCTTGTGGTTGGAAGGCCAGATTAGATAAAACACTCCTTGGGCAAAAATCAGTGTAATACTTCCCAGGCAGTCAGTGCAGGAGTTAATGAGACCTATTCATGCACAGTCTTGTTTAGTTGTAACAAAAACCAGAATAATGATTTAAAATCCATGTGATAAAAACTGGCTCAGAGTCTTCTGAGCTAAGAATATCCTCTAAATCTCTTTTATTTCCTCCTTCTAACCTTTTGCTGTTAACAAAAGCCATGACTGACTCAGGACCTTTGTAGTGCTCTCCAGCTACCTGTCCAAAATACAGCTGAATTTGCAATAAGGGGTTAGGTCCCACCCCATGGATTTGCTGCTTTGAAAACACAGAAGGCCCCCGTTTTGCTAAACCAATACTCTCCAAACCCATAAACTTCTACTTTCTCCTCAGTTTCCCATCAGGCTGAGAATCCCTCCAATATTCCTGTTGTGTTTCAGGAGCCAGATTCTAATGGGTTTCTGTAGGCTGTAATCCAGTCCCTTTTTTTTTGGCTCATGCACATTTTCCAGTTGTTGGTACTTTAGCTGCTGGGGTCTTTTGACATCTCTACCTTCCACCTTTGCACCCAAACTGTAGGTAGATTTTTTTTTAATAGCCATTTTCATTCTGCAAGGCTGTCACTGCCTTCAAACATTCCATTCATCCCAAATCCAGCTGCAGAGCCAACCCCGTACACATCTGGAGTTTCAGTGCTCTCCAGCTGCAGGGGTCTGAAGCAGACTGTGCAGTCTGGCTGGTGGGTGAGAGCTGCCCTCCTCATCATGTTCAGCAAACCCAGGCAGAATGCAAACCAAAGGACACCCACCTAACTGAGGACGCTGGTCTTCTGTTTTGGGAACTGTTGAGGATGACGGCTGAGTAGCTGAAAAATGGAAAACAAACCCCCATGTAGTTATTTTTCCAGGTAGGAAGTTGCTCACCAAACCTATGAGAGATCCCTAGGCCTGGAACTCCTGCTGCTCTCTGCTCCAGGATAGACACAATGGGATTTAAAGCTCATAAAAAGCTTTTTAAGGCTCTGTGGTGATGGACTCGATGAAGTTGGAGTTTAAGGAGGGATGTGGCTGCCCAGTGACACCTCCCAGAATTGCCCATACAATTGGCTTTCCAAAAATGCACAGATAAAACCCCTCCAGAGCTCCTGTAATTCCCTTTGGAGTCTAATCCACGTTTCCCCAGCTGTGCAGATGCTTTTACCTTTTGACTGAGGGCTGGGGTGAGTGTGACTCGTCCACGCTGATCTTCTGGCTTGCTCATAAGGCAAATCTGGGAAGGAAAAGGACATTTATTCATGCAGATATGGCATCAAGTGGTTATGTCCAGAAAAAGTAGGTTCAGAGGGGACTCAGGATTTGGAAAATTACTGAAATAGGAAGGGAATTCTTTGTTAAAACCTCCCAAATTCAGCATCTAGCAGTATTTCCTTTTAAGAAGACAGGCTTCAGTTGATTTATTCCTTTCTGCTTCTTGGGACAAGCTCCTTAAATTTACACATCTAACTTTTCATTTCCCTTTCTTTCATTTACTCGTTACTTCTATTTTATTTCACTGCTTTAGCATATAAAAAAAAATGAAAAAAACGAAACCATAAAAGCTTTCTCCATAAAGCAAATGTAGTAAATTCAAATGTTTGGTTTACCCTTAGAAATCTTTGGCAGTTTCCTGTGCTTTTCCACAGCTGACTTTAACACATTAGCTAAAATTACTGCCAAAATCAGAGACTTATGGAACTTCCAAGATCTCAGGAAGGTAGCAGTGCCCACCTGGTGGAACTAAGTCGCTGCAGATGTCTCGACTCTCAACACTCCTTGTGCTTTATTTCAGAATTCATGTTTGGAAATGAGACCAGTTAGAAAGCAAAGAAACAGCCCCAGACTGGCTCTGTGCAAGGCAGGTCTGCCCCTTTCCAAGCGCTGGGAGAAGCAGCATTGCATGGAAATGAAGTGTAAAGTGTGAAATGCACAACCAAATTGCCTTTAAATTATTTGGTCTGTTTGGCACTGCCAGCACTTCCACCTCCCAGAATCCTACACTTCTAAACCTTTGCTTTTGCTGAGATTTGCAACTGATCTTTGAACTGCATTTTCATAATGAGTAACCTTGTATCCCTGATTTCTTGAGAACTATTCCACAGCCTCAGAGAAAATAAATAATGTGAATTGTGCAGGTGCTCATCTCTGAGCAGAGCACTGGTGTACAGCTGAAGCATTGTGTCCTGCAGATGTCCTGCCCAGGCTGAGATCAACACTGCTGTTTAATACTTAGAGACTTTACCATCGGGCAAAAAAATTCCAGAATTACGCTGGTCATAATTCCAGTGGGTTCTGGGTTCTGTCTGTACAGAGGGGGCTCAGCTGTGGGAGGCTTGCATGTCTCTTGTAAAGTCCTGCCTTGCCTGGCCAGCTCCCTACCTCCACGGCAGGCTCTCCACCTCCTCTCCAGACTCCCTTGCCAGGTAGATTCTGGTGACATAAAGAACTTATTTTTCCCTCCAGTTTTTCCATTCCCTGCCCAGAAAGGTGCTGTCCCAACCACAACTCCACCCACAATCTCATCTCCATTCTTCTTTCTCCTTTCTCCTTCCTTTCTCCTTTCTCCCTTCTCCTCTCTCCCTTTCTCCTATTTTTGGATCTCCAAATTACCAGACACCTGTGCCCTGAGAGGACTGGGAGATGCTGGGTGTGCTTGCACTTGGTGGCACTTGAAACACATTTGGTACAAATTCAGTACAGTGAGAAAGATGTTTTGCCTTTTAACTCAACACATCACAAGGCGATCTTTTGACTACGCCCTCTCCATGAAAAGAAAAATCCAGTTCTCAGCTTTTCTCGAAATAGAGCAAAGTTCCAGCTTCATTCTTAGCTCAGCATCGTGCCTGGATAACCACACTGTTATTCCAGATAAGTAGATCTGTTCTTGCCCATGAGATATCAGCACAACATGTCCTTATCTTGGACAGATGGCTGATGGGAATGCTCCTGTTTGGAGAGACAAACCCCAACCTGGTGTCCCTGAGCTCCTGAGAGCCTCACTCTCTTACTGTCACTGAAACCTCATGTTCTGTTGTAAAGGTGACTGGAGAAACCTCCCTTTGTCACTGCAAGCCCTGCTCATTTCCCATTTTCTATTGTAGTGCCTTAACAATGGCAGTGCTTAATTACTCTCTCCAGAACTGCACCCCAGGATTTGGCTGGTTCCCACTGAACATTATTTATTTCCCCACCCCCCTCCTCATTTTTGACCTTTTTCATGTCATCAAGTGATTGTCCCCAGGGTCTGCTTTTGCTCTCACATGAACAGTGCTTTGTTATGGGAAAGCTTCTCTGCAGTGTGGTTGAAATGTGACATTTAACTCAAAGGAAAGTCACAGGATAAGCCAACAAAACAGTTTACTGAAAGAAAACTGAATTTCTGCAAAACCTCCTTTTTTTTCTGAATAAAAATTCTGACTTTGAAGACGTCCATCAACTTTCAATTGTAAAAGATAAAACAAAACAATGCTTCCAAAATCACTATAGTTTTTGTAGAAAATGTTTAGCTCTGCACAGAACAGAGAAACCCTAAAACCAAACTGCAATTCCACAAGTAATTGTGTGAATACAGAAAGATGTTGACACAAAGCGTTTTGTTTTAGAAGTGTCATTTTAAATGTGAGTTAGATAAAAATACTGAAATGAAGGAGCTCCCCATGTCTGATATGTGCTTTAGGACCTTTTCCTCTAGAGAAAATTAACATTTTATTTCTCCATCACACGTAGGATGAAACAAATACTGAAATCATAGACCTTGTTAGGGAACAAAAAAATCCCAGTTTTCATTCAAGTCCTGTGGAAAATAGACTCATTCCAGCCTTTGCCTAAAATCCTCTCAACTGGCCTAGCTTTTCTTGCAGGACACCAGGACCCTCTGGCCTTATGTTACATGTTCACTTCTGCTGGGAATTACTGAGAGTTTGGGGCCTCTGGATTTCTGTTTGGCAATTGTTTCTATAGTTCTGCTTTGTTTTCTCATCCCTGTTTGTGCTGACACTCCCCAGTGCCACTGAGAGCTCCTGGGTGCCACAGTCTGCTTTAATGCTTCATGAAAATACTTAATTTATTTGGAATATCCCTTCTTCTTAAACTGACACTAAGCAGGTGCTCTGTGACACTCTTTAATTTGATAATTATATCACGTTCCCTCAACCCCAGACCGTGATTTGAACAATTTCAAACCTCTGTATCTCCCAACATGCTCCAAAGATTTTTCCATATTCCCGTGGCTTTCCCAGGCGTTTCTAAGCACCTCCAAATTCGGCAAAGAGCCTTTTTGATAACGGATGATTGACACAGCCTTCCATGCAAGGCCACACTGCTGGTGTATTTAATGGCACAGCCACATTTCCCATGTGACACTCCACCGTGGTTCTTCATTTGTTCACATTCTCCACTCTGGCCCACGAGCAGAGCAGTGGCTGTCACTGTGCCATAAATAAAGATGACTGTGTTAAGTTGTTCTTTCATGAGTGAAGGGGGCTCATTTGGAAACAGTAAGATATGCAAATAACTTGTGCCTTGTGCTGAGTTCCTCAACTTGTATTTTCAGCTGTTAACATGTTGCCAAGTGGTTTCTCCCTAATGACCTTCCCGGGTACCTGGACAGGAATCCCTTAGAGGCTCTCTGAGTTTTAGTAACAACGAAATCACAGAATGGGTTGGGTTGGAAGGGACCATAAGGATCATCTTGTTCCACACCCCTGCCATGGGCAGGGACACCTCCCACTGTCCCAGGCTGCTCCAAGCCCCAGTGTCCAACCTGGCCTTGGGCACTGCCAGGGATCCAGGGGCAGCCACAGCTGCTCTGGGCACCCTGTGCCAGGGCCTGCCCACCCTCCCAGGGAACAATTCCTTCCCAGTATCCCATCCAGCCCTGCCCTCTGGCACTGGGAAGCCATTCCCTGTGCCCTGGCCCTCCAGCCCTTGGAAATTGTCTCTCTCCAGGTTTCCTGCAGCTCCTTCAGGCCCTGCAAGGCCACAATGAGGTCACCCCAAAGCTTCTCTTCCCCAGGCTGAACAATCCCAACTTAACTTAAGATGTCCATTCTTGGTGATGGGCTAATTAACCAGTTCTTGATTTGTTTCTTATGATAGGTTGAATTAAATTCTATTGTAAAAAGTTGTGGGGCATTCTGGTGAATGCCTTATGAAAGCCAAATTGTACACATTGGATCTGCAGTTCCCTTTTTAGCCACTAATATAAACAAACAAATCTAGCAGAGTTTGATTTCCAAGGATCCAAACAGGTTGAATTTGTTGATGTAATGGCCTGGTAGTTGTTTCCTTATCTCTCTTTTCTAATTACCACTTAACAAATCTACAGACATGCATTTAGACGTGTATAAGTGTATATAAAATAGTTATCTGTGTGTACCCTCCTGGATTCTACCCTAGAACACAGATAAAATAATTGCTATTCAAAATCCCTCTTTTTAATGTGAGAATGTATCTTTGGACTAGAGCTCAGCCAACTCCAGTGCATGTCCCTTCAGAACACTTGGATTTATGCCTCTGGCTCACTAATGGATTTCCTTTAAATTTAGTATTTTGCTGTAACTCTTCCTGATGTCCCTTAGTACTCTGCACTCATTATTGGAAAAGCAAATGTCCAGATTAGGCATTTTTCCAGCATTTTTTGTGGGGAAGGGTGATAAAATGAAAATCTTTGGCTTCATAGCCATGTCCTCACCTTCTTTAATTATTGCCACTAGCCTTTCACAAATCACCACATCCACAACATTTTCACAGGCTTCAAAATTTTGAGCACTAAGAACTTCCTTATGTTTTGACTTTACTTAGTTAAGACTCCTAAACTCACGATCAGATTGTTGTGGGTTTTGCTTGCCTCAAACATAAATAAAATGTAGATAGCAGGAGAAGCATGTATCCTGCATTTTTAAAGTAGTTTTCCACAACAGAGTTCAAATAAAAGGGAATTTTAGCCCCATTTTACAAACAGAGAGCTGAAGGGCATTGACAGGTGACCGTGCTTGGACAGTGCAACAGAACCAGCGAACAGAGCTCAGGTTTCTGATTCTCTGGTGCTTTAAAAAGTTGATACATTTGCTTCAAAGACAGAGATTTGTGGAAGAAATGGACTCATTAAACTGCTCTATTTAATTATTTCACTCTACACAATTACATGGACACACATACATGTGATAGAAGTATATAATGTGTGTGTTCTAAATACAGCCTCTTATTTATGAAAAGGGAGTTGAAGGAGGAAAAGAACGAGGTATTTCAAGAGATGAAATGAGTAAGATCACAGCACACAAAACGTGGTCATTGTTCATACCTGGCCTGGTTGTAATTCTTTGTGTTGCTTCTGGATAAACTGATGTGTTTGGAAAAATAAAAGTGGCACCTCCTGAAGAGAAAGAAGAGGACATAACACCTAAAGATTCATTTCCACAGTCCCTAAATCCACCAACATTTTCCCTCCTGCAGTGTGAATGAATGAAGACTCGGAATAACTAATTTCTGCCTTAGGACTGTTCTATATAAAGTTCATTCTAATAATCTTTACATCTATGTAAATCCATTCAAATTACTGGATAAAAGTCTGTGCAAAATTTGTTTTAAGAAAGGAGTCTTGTCAAGTTCAGGAAATCCCTTCTACCTCAACCACCTTCACCTGGGCAGGTGGCTTTGTATCCTCTGAAATAAACCCTCTTTGCCTTCATTACTGCATTCCCAGAGAGGTTCATGTTTTCAACAGAGACTTTTGGGTCAGACCCTCAGAAATCTCATTAATCTTCCTCAGAGCGAAAAAATGAAAAATATTGAGCTTGATGTAGGAAATGGAATCTCCCTTTTCTCAGGCATTGAAATTGCTGTGACTTCACCAATGGACTTCTAATGACCCTCTCCAGGAACATGAAAAAGGTCAATTACTGCTGATTTCAAGAACTTTTTTTCTAAGTCTTTTGTGGTCCACTGAAAATTGAAACAACTAATTTTCTGTATGCTGGTGATCAGCACGATATTATTCACACTCCCCAAAGACAGACAACCTCATTTTGGTGAAATGAATTTCAGAATATCATTGTCAGTGCACACATAGAGAAAAAGATAACACACAGAACTGCTGAACAACACTTGGATATCTACAAGTGGAAACTGCTCGGCAAATTAGAATATCAAAAGCCAGAGATGGAAAAGACCATCAAGTCCATCTATTTTTACAAAGGACTTAAATCTTATTCCAAACCACATCAAAGTAAATAGGAAAATTTTTTGTTGCCTTTGGTGGGGTTCGCAGCAGGCCTACAGCCCACAGAGGACTTTGTTTGCCAATATGACCAGTGGCAAACCTCTAATCTCAGGGAAAAATCTTCTAATCCCATGAATTTTGCTATGAAACTCACTCAGAGTGAAAAATGAAATAAAATATGAAAGAAGCATTGCAATCCAAGTTTTGTTTTCTTTTTTCTTTTGCATTATCCTTTGTATTATCTTTTTCCTTTCTCATAGAGAATTGTTATTTCTGGTCACTGTAGGTAACTAATACCCTCAGGCATGATCATGCAATATTCCAAACGTCTTTTGTAGGGATATAAACCACATTAGTTGTACAGTTCCATGCCATCCTCTGTTGCACAACTGTTAGAGCAAGTTAAAATAGATTCTGAATTATTTTCATCAATATTTTAAGTTGCATCCTGAAAGACAGATGAGGCATGTGTCATTCTCCTACCTACACTCAACACTTTCCTGGGCCAAATTAACAGAAGGGGGAATAGCCACAAAAACCATTTTACATTCAGATCACACTCAGTGGTGATTACAACATCAGACTTAGTGGAATTTCCAGCTCAAGTCCCACACAGCCAGAAAATGAGATGAGCTAACTGCCTAAAGAGCAATTTTATTGATTTACACAATATTTACTGCATGGGAGGGAAGACATCCCCATTCCTGAAGCACTTTTGAGCTCCAAGAAGCTTCTAGGGATCCACGGAGTAGATCCGACAGTAGAATGAGACAGAAGGACCAAAAAATCCTCAGGTGAAAGGCCCCAGACCTGCAGTTTTATGCTGTGTGAGGGACCCCATTCTCTTGCAGGACAAAAGAAACTTTTGCACCATTTTTGCACCACCTGGCCCTGCGTGATCTCACCTTCTCTCTGTGTGTCGGTGCAGAAAACACACAGACAGCAGGGAGGGGATTCTCTCATCTCCCTCCTGATTTACCACTTCCATTTTTTAGCAAGCAGCCCATGAGAAGGAATCCTGTGCTTTTAGAAGATGACCTACAGCAGTGGGAGCAGTGCCAGCATTACCTGTGTTTCTAGCATGCATTAACCGTGGAGAGTTTTGTAAGGCCTTATCAACATCATCTGAAGTCAAATGTGGAAGAGGAGCTACAAAACAAAACAAAAAGCAACACCAAAATGTAAAAAAAATCGTGAATTATCTTTTTAAACCATATTTTCCCCTGACAGGATTGCCTGAATGTGAGTCTATCTAAACAGCCTGCAGTTTGGAGGGAGGTGCGTGGGCTACAGGGTAAATCAGGGCATTCATTTATCTGATATCATAATTTATTATTATGAATGCACAAAATTTCTGGCTGGTTACTGACAGTGTGCGTGTGGAGGAGACTGCACCGCACTGGTGTTGCAATGCTTGGTGGTTTTTTTCTCTAAAAACCATGTTTGTTTTAACTTCTTTAAACTGAGGCAAATTTTCCTGATGCTTAGGTGAAAGCCCTCAAGCCAGGTAATCCCTAGTCCCTTTTTTCCCATTGAAATTCTAGCCATGCACTACAGTTAATTTGCATTTGGACTTCGGGGACTGTTCCTTTTTTTTCCACGAATTTACAGAATTTTTTTTATTCAATTCAGTTAAATCTTCCCGATCCTATCCAGAGTACAGCAAACTGCTGCCAGTCCTTAGAATCATGCCTGGAATTCACTTTATAAATCAATGTTTGCACTCTCGTTTAGTTAAAATGGAAAGAAATGAGTATGTGACCAGAAAAAACATTAGCACTGAACCCCATGTGATTTTTCTTCCTGCTGAACATGGTGAGCTTCAACTTGATTTTTCTCTGAGATGGATACATAGAAAAGAGTCCCTAATTCTTCTCTTTGATAAACATGAGTGAAATTAATGGGAATCTTTCCATCAAACTCATTAGGATTTGGGCTGGGCTCCCTATTATGTTCTCAGGAACAGCAACACTTGCAACAGACATTTGAAAACCCAGCTATTCACAGCAATAAATTTAGGATTGACTGCAGACACGACGGAGGACTGGCTTACTCTCTCTGAGGTAGTGTAGGTGTGACAGGAGGATGTCTGCATTGTAGCTGGGGGTGAGCCTCTGGAAGTCATCCTTGGTCATTTTGCAGAGCTCCTTGCCGTCGATGTTCTGGAAGAGCAGGATGTCCACGTCCGGCAGCCCGTACTCCTTCACCGCCCACTCCAGCCACTGGCGCACGTGGTCTGTGCTCCACAGTGTGGGGTCTGGGGGGGGACACAGAGCAGAAAATTAAGCAGGGAAGGGGAATTGCTGAGGCACTGGGCCAGTGCAAAATAATCCCCTCTTCACTGACTGCTGGAGGAATTAATTTGGTGTGCTGAGAGCAAGGGAGAACAACAGTGGAGAGCTGTGAGCTCTGAGTGTCAACAACAAACCCCATGCCGCTGAGTGAGCTCCTTCTCCCACTCAGCTCTTCTGCCTCATTGTTTTTAGGCATTTTTAGGCACAGATTAACAGAGCTTCTGGCCCACTGACAGCACTGCAAACTAGCTGAACAATTTTCAAAACTCACTGTTCAATCCTTATCTTTATTCAAGTGAAATTTCCACTCATGTCTGAATGAATCTTTCTTGGGTGTAGGCTAAGTAAGCACTCACATATTTGGGCAGTTATTTCACAAACTAGGGTGGGCCTCTAGTTAATAATATTATCTAGAATATTAAAAAATCCTGCATTTTCTTTCCTAGACTGCTGTGTCGTACATTGCTACACCTGAATGGGTTTTTATTCAATACCTGAAGTATTGGCAAAACCATGTGGGGACAAAAAAGTCCCAAACAGTCCAGATTTCTACCAAAATGTTTCTTCATGAACCCTTAATTTTAACTTACACTTTTTATTTTTCCTCGAAACTCCTCATTTTCTATTTCTTTCCCATTCTACTTTTCTTTGTTCTTGAGTAAGGAACCAACAACACAAAGGTCCCTCAGCTCCTACCATGAAGAATTCACACTTCTTACAGAGAAAAGATTAAAACCAAGGGGAAACAAATTCTTCAGGAGTTTCTGCCTTATCATCTTAACAATTCTCTGAGTTTGTGATATCCTCAAGGCTGAGAATGGGGCACATGGAGGTCAGTTGGCTGTTGCCCATCAGAAGAAAATCTGGGACATAAATGGCAGCCTAAACAGCTTTTCTATGGCTCAATTTCTGTGCCATTCCCTCTATTTTGACTGTTGGTGAGGCTGGTCTGAAAGAGGTGGAAACCTCCTGAATTCCACCAGAAAACGGTTAAAATAATGCCTCGATCTGGTATGAAAAAAGCAGGAATCTGGAGGGATTCAAGTCTGGTGGTAAATCTTGGGTCTGGATGGGATTTCTCACCTACAGCAGAGAACTCTGAAAACTTCAGTTTGGTCTGAAGTAAACAACCAAACACCAGGAAATTTACCAAAATATTTTGATTATGTCTGTAATTTTTAAATGCCTCTTAACTATGATCAATAGAAAGTTGCCACAGCTGGAAATATGAGTTTTTCTTTTTTACTTCTAACTTTACCACATGAACTGCCCACTACCCATGCAGTAATCAAAACCAACTGATTTTCACCCAATAATTTCTTTAAGTGACCTCAAAACAGCAAGGCTGTGACTGTGACCATCTTCTTCCTTGAAAGTCATTCAAAGACACCTCAAACACACCTCCAGGAATACACTAAATAAAAAATCTCTTGCTGAGCTAACCATGCTAAGGATTACTAAAAGACTTTAAAAAAAAAAAGGGCCAAACAACAGGAAGGAAAATGTTTCAGGAGAACATACAGAAGTTGTGTATTTCAGTGTTGGCAGGACACTCATTATTCAGAGCATCACTCTCCTGAGTCCAGAACAGAATACCATTGCAGGGAACACTGCAACAGATTTGTCCACACCTTTCTTGACAAATAACTGAAATAATCACAGCTTGCAAAATTGGCCACAGTCAGTACTCTTGCACGTCTAAGCAACTGAAAAACTGTAAGAATATTAAGCAACATGGCAGAGGCAGAAATATTTCAGACAGGCACCTCTCTGCTGGAGAGGAACCAGCAGCAAAGCATTCCCTCCTGGCTGCAGGTGTTGAGTTTACCCTGTGAGTATCCCGTGGTTGCTTTGACTTTGACTTGGAAATAGGTCTTGGAAATAGGAAATTATTCTGCAAAATATTCCAGGTTTGTTTGGAGGACAAGGCAGCCAGAAGTGACAAGAAGGCAGCCTTCTTGTCCCATGAACTGCTGAATCCCACAGCCAAGCCTGCCAAGCCTGCCCAAGAATTTCTCAATTGTGCTCTTACATTGCAGTGGAGTTGTCAGTTTGCTTATTAAAATGTTTTATGCTGCCCAGACTCAGGGCATAACCCACATAAAGGCTGTTCATGCCCTGTTTGGTCCCACAGAAGGACTGTGTTTTGGTATTTTCACAGATAACCTTGCTACAGTGATCCTTTCTCTCTCTCCCACATGCCCTGTGCCCAGCTTGTCCAAGGGATAAGAAATGGAAGTGGCTCTTCCTTTTGCCCACTTTAGGGTGAAATCCTCCAAAAGGAGCTACAGGAGCCAGATAAGATCTGAGTGCCTTTTATCAGCCCATTCTGCTGCTGAAATGGGAAGAACAGATTGGAGGTGTTCCCACTGTGATCCCTCTCAGCTCATTCTCTCAGTAACCCCTAAAAATTACTTCTCTTTTCCTCCTGATCATCTGCCTCGCTACTTTTCTCCAAACCCCCTTAAATAATCTTAGTGGACTTGAGGGAAATGCATTTTTTTTTCAGCTTGCCATTTTGGTGTAGAGGGTCTGACCTGCTGGCACAATGACTCTTCGTTCATTGGTCGTCATGTTTGGGGGTGGAACGTGCTTCTCCTCCATGTAGTTTCCATAGTTCATCCCGACACTGTCGGAGCTGCTCACCATCTTCCCTCCTTTTGCCACGCTGCAGTCATCTGGAGAATTCCTAGGCATACAAGAAAGGTGTGCTTCCATTATTATTCCAGTCCTTATTAATATATCACCTGCAGAGAATCACCTGGAATGAAATGGAAAACTGGGAGTC
This sequence comes from Ifrita kowaldi, assembly GCA_013398055.1. Lineage (NCBI taxonomy): Eukaryota > Metazoa > Chordata > Aves > Passeriformes > Cinclosomatidae > Ifrita > Ifrita kowaldi. Next base: position 81,991 of record VZRS01007540.1, read on the forward strand.
GAGCGCCTGGAAACTCAGTACCCCCCACCCAGTGACTCTGCTGATTCCTCCAGTTGTCTAAAAACACCAGCCAGGTTCAGTGGATCATATATTTATTTTTATTATCACAGGAGCAGGCTCTCAGATCTCTCCAGAAATTACAAACACTAATAATTTAATTCCAGACATGGAATGGAGGTTTGGTCATGAGCTCGTTCAGCCTGGTGGCTGTGAGGAGCTCTACTTCCCTCTCCAAACATCTCACAGACAACTGAGAAACACAGAAATGCACTTAATGCACATTTTCTGGGGGAAAACTATTCTTCATTGCCGTTGTCCAAGCAGCCCAAGGCTTGGAGAGCTGCCCACCTCCACTGCCATCGTTGTTCCACACTCAGTTGCACTTCATGTCATGCAATGTATTCACATTTCTATGTAAGGCTCACAAAAAAAGAGGAACATTTGCCAAAGCCATGATTCAAAATACCACACGCATGACTGGAAAAACCTTTCAGCTCCTGACTAGCTCAGTCTCCATGGTACTGTAGTCAAGACAGGGAAATCTGCAGAGGATCTGCAACCAGACACCTCTTTAATTTTGGCTTTGCTCTCTGAATAGAGTCTTTAGGTTTAACATCCCACAGGGGGTTCCCTAATGGCATTTTAATTGCATCACAGTTTTCTTTCTGGCAGACACAGACATATTTGTCCCTTAATTTAATGTCTACAACGTGTTTCATCAGAGGGAGAAAAATTGTTACAAAAATCAAAACAAAGAACTCAGCCATGGGGAATACCTTTAAATGTAAGGAGGTTGTTTGGCAAGGGAAGGAGGGTGTTAGTTGGGGTTTGGTTTCTTTAGCAATACCTCATTACTAACAAGCTTTCTTTTAGTCCTGCCATTTAACTCCTGAAATTGTGCCGTGGTCTCACTAAACAAGAGGCAAGTCACAGATTCATGGACTCATGGAATCACAGAGTGGTTTGGGCTGGAAGGGACATAAAGCCCATCCAGTGCCACCCTTGCCATGGGCAGGGACACCTTCCACTGTCCCAGGCTGCTCCAAGCCCCAATGTCCAGCCTGGCCTTGGGCACTGCCAGGGATCCAGGGGCAGCCACAGCTGCTCTGGGCACCCTGTGCCAGGGCCTGCTCACCCTCCCAGGGAAGAATTCCCTCCCAATATCCCACTTAACCCTGCCCTCCTTCAGTTTACAGCCTTTCCCCCTTGTCCTGTCACCCCATGCCTTGCCCAAAGTCCCTCTCCAGCTCTCTTGGAGCCCCTTTTAGGCCCTGTGACTCAGTTATGTTGACTGCTCAGCACTACCACAGCTCAGGAACTAACACAGTTATAATTCTTATAATTCTAATACTTAGAAAGCTGAGGTACTTAGTGCACATCTTAAATACTAAAAGCAATTTTTTTTCTACACAGTGCTCCTACGAATTTTACCCTTCTGTGTTAAGGTAGATATTAAAGAAAAAAATCAACTGCTGATGACTTTCAGTTTAAAAATAAAATATATCACAGACATCATTCAGTGGATGACAACATCTGCTTTAGGGGAAGGAGGAGGGCCTTGAATGGTGCCTGGAAAACGTTGGCTTAGCACCCTTTTTCCAGGATGCCTCTAAACACATAACATATGAAATCTGCCCTGTGTAAAAGCCCTGCAACTGCTCTGTCAGCCACAGGACTGAAAAACAACCACGAGGCAAAACACAGTCAGCACCTGCCACTGCGTGGTGGTGAATTCAGCCCTTCCTCTCACAACCAGAACACTTGGGCAGTGTTTTCTCAGGTTTAGTTTTGCTCTCCTACCACACACCACTAAATATAACCCTGGGATGCAGCCTATTTCTGTCCAAACGGAGCTGAGCAAAACAAAGCTGCTTTTTGTTTCAGACACAAATGCTGAAGAGCTTTTGTGATGACTCCTTGTGAGTGAAATGTTGGCTTTTTCTGCTTCCCTTTCACAAATACAAATGGCAGAAATGCATGAGTGAGTCTGCACTTTAAATTATGGATATTTGGAAATCACCTGCCTATCCTCCACCACCTGCCCTTATACCTGTGCAGATGTGGACTATGACTCCCCAAAACAGTTCAGTCACAAAGAACTTTTTGGCCCATTCACTGAATTTTTAGGAAACAGAGAGCTAGCAACATCCTTTAGTTTAACTAGCACAGTTATTTAATTTTGGGAGATTTTTTGCTGGGGAAAGAAACTTGGGATAGAGGGACTCCAAAGTGAAATATCCCGTCAGTAGCAGCCTACAGCACTTCTACAGGCAATGGTGCATTAAAAACACTCTTGTAAACACTGAGCAGTAAATGATGGGAAAGATCCAGTAGCACACAGCTTTTGGCAATCTGACAGGGCTTCTGAGATGCTTTTCTGATCTGAATATAAACAGACAGGGGTGGGGAAGAAGATCATAAATAAGTCATAACTTTTCATTAAAATCCAGAAGCAGATGGTCAAGGGTTTTGTCCCTTTAGCTCACTGGCTGGACAAGCAAATCCCCCATCCATCAAATCTCCTAAGACCACGCTTAATTTCAGGCATGGAATCAGCTCCATGGGACTTAACAGGACTACTCTGGTACTTCAAATTGAGTGTGTGCCCTAAACCACTGAGCCAGGGCTTAACTCAACTGCCTGGAACAAACTTCTACAGTACAGAAAGCAAAACTGAAAACGCAAGCAGACGCAAGAAAATGGTGTTGCTAGTGCCCAGAAAAACAAGAGAGTGATTGTCTACAAAGGGGTTTTTTAGGACTTTCTGTGAGTCTGCTTTATTTCTGAACCACCAGGGGAGCAGGGTGGAAAAGCAGCTTTTGGAAAGTGTGCCCAGAGTGAAGGGTGCAGCTCTGCAGTGATTCATCCCCAGCTCCAGGTCTGAAATGAAACCAGAGGTGTTTTTCTTCACGGCTGCCTGTTATTTTTGCCCTTTGTAAATATACTGTGTTACACTTGGAATTCACAAAAAAAAATTAAAAAATTAAAAAGAGGTAAGGCTGGTACCCAAGAACACTTTGTCCAGTCTTGGACTGATAAATGTCTGCTGAGAAAGTATTTTCTCCTTGGACCTTGAAAGCCTCATCTTTATACAGGGTTACTCAAAATCGAGCTGATTTGATGGTTAAATTTATCACCTGCTCCTACCAAAGCTGATTGGAGTTTTGCCAGCCATTGACTCTGATGAAAGCAGATTTAAGTTCATAAATAAGTGCATGAAACACACTTTTTCCTTTTCACTATGCTACTATTTTCCCCATGTGACATAAAACACCTGTGTTGTGTCGAAGTGCAAGGTGTCAGAGAAATTCAGATTAGGAATCAGCAAAACCCTACATGTGTCATTCCTGTTGTATAAACTCCACTATTTAATATTTCTGAGTTTCAGAGGGAAACAAATGAGAAAAAATGTATTCTCCAAATATCTACATGTCTTCAGAAGTTTATTCAATAAGCACAGCTTGGATTACAGAGGCTGCTACAAGGTCAGCTCATACTGAGGGCATTGCAAAGCTTGCTCAGCCTCACCCTCATCCACTGCAGCTGCTCACGTTGAAGTGAATTTGGTCAGTGCTGCCTCCCCAAAGAGTTTGTCACTGAAAAAGTGGCCCATGAAGAAAAAACTTGAAACTTCCCTGAGATTTGTTACTCTGAGGTACAGTGGGGACAGCCAGACCTCTCCCCAGTGAGAAGGAGCCTGTGCTGAGACTCTGAAAAGCACTTCCAGGGGTGATTTCAGAGGCCTCAACATTTCTCAGAGAATCCCAGAATCCCAGAATGGTTTGGGTTGGAAGGGACATTAAAGATCCCTCAGTTCCCACCCCCTGCCATGGGCAGGGACACCTTCTACTGTCCCAGGCTGCTCCAAGCCCCAGTGTCCAACCTGGCCTTGGGCACTGCCAGGGATCCAGGGGCAGCCACAGCTGCTCTGGGCACCCTGTGCCAGGGCCTGCCCACCCTCCCAGGGAACAATTCCTGCCCAATATCCACTTGAAACCTATGATTTTTCAGTTTGAAGCCATTCCCTGGGTCCTGGCCCTCCAGCCCTTGGAAATTGTCTCTCTCCAGGTTTCCTGCAGCTCCTTCAGGCCCTGCAAGGCCACACTGAGCTCACCCCAAAGCTTCTCCTCTCCAGGCTGAACAATCCCAGCTCTCGCAGCCTTTCCTCCCAGCAGAGCTGCTCCATCCCTCTGCTCATCCTGGTGCCTCCAAAAGAAAAGAATCCAAGACTTCTTGTGAGAGCAAAATTTCCCACAGAGAAGTCCAGCACAACAGAGGCATGAAAATGCCAGAAAACTCACACAGGTCAAAATCTCCCTGGGGTGTCCCACAGGCTCCTGCCCAACTGCTCAGTGAGCTGGGCTGGGGAGCTGTACACAAAGAAGTAAATAAATGGGTGAGTAAGTAACTGGAAAAGGGATGGCCAGGATGGGAACAAGCTGCCAGGTCTGTGGAAGGCAGGGAAGTGCCTCAGAAACACACCACTGGCTAAAGCTGCTTAAACTGCTGCTGAAGCCACGGCTAATCTTTGCCATAAGGTGTCAAAAGCAGTCCTAAGACAAAAGAAAAGAACAAAGAAGAAAACTGCAGTCCCCCCCAGGCTACTCAGTCATGGCACTGCTCTGTTCCGTGTAGGGCTTTGCATGGTCCAGCAGACCCAACAGGCTGTGGCCATGGAGAGCCCGGGAAGAGAGCATCCCCCTGTGAACAGAGCACCCAAAACAGGGGCAAACACCTCTGCGTGGGGTGCCCTGGGCTCGGTGGGTGCTCAGGGTTACGTGGGGCTGGCCCGGGGTCACTCAGAGATGTCACCTGGAAGCACCTCTGGTTCCTTTCTCCCGTGACAGCACACACAGAGCTGTTGGCTTTCTGTGAGCAAAACAGAAGGTGCTTTTTTTACTGAGCTGTACACACAGCAACCATTCATCTCCAATTAAACAACAACTTTGGCTAATTCAATCTTTTCACTTTCTTTTTTATTTTTGTCCCCTTAGCTTTCCCCAGCTATCTTGCAACCCACAGCTGCCTTGAGCCTCAAGGCCATGGTGGCAAATGAAGGCAGTCAGCATCTGGCTCACTAGAGGCCAGTCAAGCTATAAATATTCCCAGCCTGGCTCTTTGTGCTCACAGTGTGGGGAAACAGCTGGTTTAAGTTTGACTGCACGTTGTCATTTCTCCATTAGTGCAAACACTTCAATATTTCTTACGTGTCAGGTTGGAGTGAAGAAAGGGAAAGCAGGGAAGGGGGTCACAAAAAGCCAAAGCTAAGAAATGATGTTCTGTATATACATAATTTACAATTAGATTGCTGCCCGGGAAAAGGCTGAGGTTTGACATGGTGATAGCTAGGCCAAAGCCACAACGACTTCCCACTTGGCCTATAACTTTCAGGACCTATTTTCTCTTGTTTTTCTTTTATTATTTTTATAGAAATTCTATTATGATGGTAATGGATTACATTTCTCAAATTGTATTTAATTTCAAGAGCTTGTAAGGCTTGTTGTATTTGTGGTTTCGTAAAATATGAAATACCAGGAGACGGGGCCCTTCCCAAACCACACGTGCCTTCTTTTGTGGGCAGGGATCATACAGAAAGTTAGGGAAATGGACCATGCCAGGCATAAACAGAAGTGACATCTTGTATGGAAACCATAATCCCCCGTGTCTGTGGAACGTCTGCTGATTTTCATGATTAGCACTAAGGGGCTGAGAGGGTGCAAAATGCTAAAGCCCGTGATAAGCCACTTTTCCTTACCTTCTGTTTTGTCTTAAAGAGCTATTCCCAAACCTCGAATACTGAACCACCCCACTGATGCTGCCCTGATCAAAATGAAACACCCACTAATGACGGGGCAGAGGAGAAAACTCACCAGCAGCTCTTCAGCGCTCTGCACACAGTAAATCCTGTACAGCACATCAAAAAACCAATGATGGCTATAGTCCTGAATAATGACAGCAATCACAACTCTTGTGGGGTCCTATGTCATTATTTGAAGACTGTTTTTATATTTTACTGCCCATCTGAAAGCCTTTGTCTGCTGGAAAGTCAGTGGTCAGTTGTGAATGTAGCCACGATAATTATGAATGAGCCCATTATCCCACAGTGGAAAGCTTCTCTTTTAGCACCTGCCAGCCCAGCAGCCCCCAAAAAACTTCCAAAAAAATAAAATAGTTGTAGTATTAGTGAGTTGAGTTTGTTTTTCTCCTTGGCAACATATTTGCCTCAAGAACAGAGCCAAACCATGCCCACACACGCACGCAAGTGCTCGTGTTAAGCTGGTGGATTTTCAGAGCAAAGAGGAGCTTCTTGAAGCAGTCACACATCCCTGACTTTGCCATTTTTCCACCTTGGTAGCCTGCCACTCCCCCAACCACCCAGTTTTTGGGAAAAAGGATTACCAGTCTGAGATAACCAACATCTTTTTACCCAAAATTAGTAATACTTTACCCACGCAGCTCCAGTAAGGAAAATCATCCTCTTAGGACACATCTCCCAGCTCTGCCCTGGGCTGCTGTAGGGGCTGACTCTGCTGGAGACAGAGAGAGCCCACTGGCCTGCTGGGGGGTTTGGGCCAGGCTTGTTGTTTAGTCTGAGCTGAGGTTTCCCAGGAATCCCAGGGCTGGATGCCGGTGGTGTGCCACCAGATGTGGAAGGGACGTGGCACCACGCCCCCGCCACGGGGTTGTGCTCCAGGGGTGGAAAAAGCTGTGCCTTGGGAAAAGAAGTGATGTCAGGGTGAGGGCTGCACATCAGCCCTGCCCCTCCCCATGCTGGACGCTCACAAGGTGGGGGTCAAGAGGATGGGGCCAGGATTTTCAGTGACGGGATGAGGAGTGATGGCCATAAACTGAACCACGAGAAGTTCCACCTCAGCAGGAGGAAGAATTTCTTTACTTTGAGGGTGGCAGAGCACTGGAACAGTTGCCCAGGGAGAACATGGAGTCTCCCTCTCTGCAGACATTCCAAACCCACCTGGATGCCTTCCTGTGTCACCTGTTCCAGGTGACCCTGCCTTGGCAACAAGGATGATCTCCAGAGGTGCCTTCCAACCCCAACAATTCTGTGATTCAGTGATTCTGGGATTCTGTGGAGCTGCTTAAATGCTCTAATTAGACCCACCAGTATCACACCATGATGCACAGGTGCCTCCTACAGCTTAAAGCCTGCCAGCCTGGATCCTGGGAGCAGGATGGATCTGCTGGAATGCAGAGCTCCACATGGATGAATTCTCCCTTCCCAGTGCCTGGGCACAGCAGCTGTCACACATCTCGATAGTGCAAGGTACCTCAAGTGCTCCCCATTCCAATTTGCTGGCTTGTACAGCTCAAAAAATCTACTCCTTAGGAGACTTTACATCAAGGGGAAAAGAAATAAAACACCAGCAAGAAAACTCAAGTTCACCCTGGCGTCTGAAAAGTCCTCCTGTGTGTCAGACATACTGAACCCAGTGAGTACAGAGGCTCTTTGATGAAAATTCAGGCAGTTACATGCAAAGAAAAATGGTATTTCCCCAAAGAGCCAGCACAAAAGATGTATTAAGTGATAATTTCATTCTCAAATGGTTTTCAAGCAACAACTGGTAGCACTTAAATCAACATTTTGCACATGATTAAATCCTAAGGACAACTAATTATTTCTGGCATTTCTTTAAAACTTCTCTATCAGCCAAGCTGATGTTGGAAAGCCTCTGCTGTGCTTTCACTGCAGTTAACTTTCAAAATACTTCTTCAATGAAATCATCACGCTGCTCATGGCAAGAGAAATTTATCTCAGAATAAGACTCTGTGTTCCACTTCAGCCTGCCTGAAAAAGATGGATTACCTACAGTAAATGTCATTATTCCAAGCTACCTTTGTGTAGTCCCACCCATGGGCACAGCAGAGCCCCATGGGCGAGTGTATTCCGAGATCACTGGGAAATCCATGGATTTAAATGTTGTTGAAGCAGTACCCAGGGCCTCGTGAGAGCATTTCCACGGAGTTAATTTCTCCCTAAATGCATGACGTGAATCGCACTCATTGTGGCAGAATTGCTCGTGCCTAATTTGATAAAATATATAAAGAACAATAAACAGCAAAGTAACAGCGTGGCACATGCAACCTCCAGATTTATACTCCAGGGTGAATCTTTTGGCCTGACCCAGGAGCAATAAATAGCAGGAAACAGGATTATTACATTCAGGTGAAAGACTGACTGTAGGGTGGCACAAAAGGTCTCATTAGATTTATGTACCTGGGAGGAACGGAATGGCTGCACCAACATAATGTACTTAAAGAAACTCAATTTGATACCTGTGACAAACTGCATTATATATGCAACAACAGCCAGGTAAATGACAGCTTTAATTTAAACTTTTCTTGCTTTATTTAATTTAAGGTAAGCCCCCAGGCTATATTTTGTGGTGCTGGGCAGCAGGGTTTAGCTTGAAAAATACTGTTATTGTTAAAGAAAAGTGGGTAGCTAATCCCCTGTGCAGCACACTGAAAATAACCCTTTAATTTCATTCTAATGGCATTTCTTTGGTATTCACAGGAGTGCCAGCTCTGAGACCCTTAAGTTTTGAAATTTAATGCAGGGTGATTACAGCCAAAGTGTATCTGGGGAAAGTCCTCGCACAGGGGGCACATTTCTTCTCTGAGTGCTTAACTGGGGATAGCTAAGGGGTTCAACATGCTCCTAAAATTCCATATCCTCTTCCAAAGGACAGAATACATGGCCAGGAAGCACTGACACAGGGAGAAGGGAGAGCTGGACAGCAAAAAATGGCAATGTTAACTTCTCCCTGGCCACCACTTTGTGGGATCTCATTCCCTGCTTTGCATCCTGAATTATTCAGATCCAGGCGCCCACGAGGGAGGGCAATTACAGAGGATACCCTGGAGATCCTCGAGGCAGCACTTGCATGGCTCTGCAACGTGGGGTCATATTTTAGTCTCCTCTGGGATGACTCAGGTTTTAAAATGGGTCTAAACAGAGCAGGTACAGTTTTTCTAAAAATGAAACACAACTCCAAGCGCTCCAGGTACTGCTTGTGTTGATATTTAACATACAAAGCATTTTAAGAAATGAGGAAATATTATCACTCAGTATCATTTAAGGAAATAAGTTTGTGGACTGCAAAAGAGGAGGGTGGGGAAGGCTTCTGCAGAAAAGAAATTGCAAGGTAACCTACAGAAAGGCAGGGTAGCACTATCTGATCCACACTTTTTTTCCCCTAAAACTGGCAGGAATACCACATTCCAATTCCCAGAGTGTAATAACACTACATATTGCATACACACACGTATGTGAGGTTTAGAGATGCCACAACATATTTATTTTTGTTGCTTGGCAGTGATAGTTTCTCCATTAAAAGTGTAGTATTAAGATCTATTTTTTTCAGGCATGAGTTAGGCCCTATAAAATAAAACTTCTCTGATGAAATGAACAGTGTTTTTTAATTAGAATTTTTTTTATTTTTATTGTGTATAGTATGAGTATGCAATACATGCATGCAAATTTTTTGTTGTTGGGCTAATTTTTTTTTTTTTTTTTTTTGTGTAGCTNGCAAGTGGTTTTATTTGTTTCTTTTTCAGCAAGTCATGACTTAGAAACTGTAGCAAAGTATGAATTTTCCTTGTTGTCTCCAGTTAGGAACTCTGCACTGCTCTTTCAACAGGGAAGGCTGTAAAAAAATTTAAGATTAATAAACACCTTCCACTGTCCCAGGTTGCTCCAAGCCCCAATGGCCAACCTGGCCTTGGGCACTGCCAGGGATCCAGGGGCAGCCACAGCTGCTCTGGGCACCCTGTGCCAGGGCCTGCCCACCCTCCCAGGGAACAATTCCTGCCCAATATCCCATCCAGCCCTGCCCTCTGGCACTGGGAAGCCATTCCCTGGGTCCTGGCACTCCAGTTCCTGATGAAGGGTCCCTCTCCACATGCACAAGCATTTTATGAGGACACTGCAGCCACCTCTGAAGGAAATGCAGACACCTCTCTCCACAAAGGGGAATTCTGGCAGCTGAAACCGCAGCCACCACCTGCTACTGACTGCAGGGAGCCAGAGCATCATCCTGAGGGATGCAGTGAATGCACACACTAATAGAAAACAGCAAAAAAGGAGGAGAAATTGTAGAATCACAGATTATCCTGAGTTGGAAGGGACCCACAGGGATCACCCAGTCCCACCCCTGGCCCTGCACAGACCCCCCAACAATCCCAGCCTGGGCATCCCTGGCAGCGCTGCCCAAACGCTCCTGGAGCTCTGGCAGCCTCGGGGCCGTGCCCATTCCCTGGGGAGCCTGGGCAGTGCCCAGCACCCTCTGGGGGAAGAACCTTTCCCTGATCTCCAGCCTGAACCTCTCAGCAACAAGTAACATTGCTATCTAACAATATTTATCTACTCTAATGCACCTTAAGGAATTTACACCGAGGGAAACTGTGATCAGTTCTCTTACAGAAATGCCAGCACAAATACTTAAAAGGCAATTTTAGGAAGCAGGTGAGACTGATTTTGAATCAGTACTCCATTTGTGATTGGAAGTACTCTGCATTTGCTTAGCGCAAAAAAAAATTTAAAAGACACTGAAATAAAGACATTTGAACTTCTGAATAAGCAGCCTTACCAGAAGACTTCCTCTAATTCTTTGTAACTTCAGCTCACCATTCATTTCTACGTATCTCAAATCTTTGACTACTCACTGGTAATTCTGACTTGACTTCAGCACAATTTCCATCCTCACCACTGAGCAGAGGAGGTGTGATAAGCTGTCAGACCACTTTGCCCTGCTCGTGGTGCTCATCACATCAGCACAGCAAGTGTGAACAGCAACCACAGAGCCCAGGGCTGAGGTTTTCCTGTACAACTGATCCTGGGAGATGAGATAAAAACGCAGGTGTTTGTGACAGAGAGATGCGAAGCACAGGCTCCACTGGTACATCACCAACAATTGTCAGCAACCGACTCTTCTGGACCTTTGCCCTTCAGCAACACCAAAGGAAAACTGTTTTGATAGTCAGGCATTTTAAACAGGAAAGTACTTGTTTGGATAGTTTCCTTGCAAAAAAAACCCACAAATCTTCATTGTGTTTTTTCAGATGTCCCACAGGGCGCTCCTAAGCTTGGGAAAGCTACCCATCAATATCCAAAAATCCACTGCAATACCTTTGCAGCCTAATTGATTCAAGTCTCCTTTATAGTGACATTCCTAAAAAAATGTCCTGAGACAACAGTTAATGCACAGACACTCTGTGGCTACTGCCTGTTGAGCTGAGTGATTTCTTTTCCTGTTCCCCTCTACTCCCCTGCCTGCCTCCATATTTATGTTGCTTTTTCAGCCTGAGTTTTTAAACCCAGCTCCACTTTTTGGCATTATGTTTACAGTAAATACAAAAGTAAAGATCAGTAGTTCACTCCCACTGCCATTACAAGAATTTAATTCCAATGTTTCCCTGTTTGGTTATATCTGGAGCAAAGGCAGCTGCCCAAATGGCTGGATTTGACAACTTCCATGCAGTGTTACATCACACACACTACAGCCTTCAATGGACCAATGGTGCTGCTCCAGGCTACAGCAAATCCCCACTTTATTAACTTTAATATGTGCTCTTTCACTTGGTGTGCAAAGAAAATTCATATCCAAAAATGATCTGCAGTCAGAGGAAAGGTATTGCACAAGCTCATGACAAGTCTGTGCCTGTAGCACCATTTTAGACCCTCTGGAACACCCCCTGAACAGAGCTGGCAGGACAAGGCAGGGCAACCTGGAGCCTTCTGGGATGGCAGCAGTGGCCTGGTGGGATATCCTGAGGCACCTAAAATGCTGCTAAACACACAGATTTAGACAACTGAGCCACACCCATCACAAAATACCCCGTTCCTGAGCCACCACCAGCCTTATTACCTTGACCCGTTAACCTGGTTGGGGTTACACTCCATCTTGATGGTGACTCTGGCCGGGGGCTGTGACAACCAGTCCTGCTGGGGGACACGTGGGCTCATCTTTGAGGTCTGCCCATATTCGCTGGAGGAGGAGGCCGTCATCTCTGTCTTGGCGAGGTGGGGTGATCCGTAGGCACACTCGAACAGGGACTGGTCTTCGCTCACCACCGATAACGCTTCCTGCAAACCAGAGAAGGGTCAGTGCAGCCACGCTTCAGGGCAGGCATCACAACGTTCCCCAAGGGCAAAGGGCTTGTCCATCCCACAGGTGGGTGATTGGTCTCGTTAGTTTTTAGGCACGACACTGTTGTTGGTGCAGGTGAGGACCCATGGGGACAGATGTTGTCAGCACATGACAGGACAAGGGAACCTCTCCCTGGGGAGACCCTTCCCACAGCAGATGCACAAACACACGCTACCAAATGCTTGGGAACAGTGGCCAGCAGCTGGGAGGGAGGAGAGGGCAGGATGGGCAGCAGAGCTCAGGTCTGTGGAGTCTCAGTAGTGATGCAGAGGGTGAGATCTGCTGGATGTAGTAAAAATTGCTGCCCCTGCGAGGAGCAACCGAAAGCCAGGCCCTGCTGACCCACTGGGATCCCCCTTTCCTTCCTCAGGGACCCAGGCCAGGCCCCTTCTGGACCAGCAGTTGAGATATCTGGGCACAACCTCCAATCCAGGAGCATCATGCCCACCAGCCACCTCCCTCCCTCTCGTGGCAACTCTTCCTGGTGGGAATCCCACTCCAGAGCTGTGGGAAGGGCTTCCCACCCTCTTTGTGGCAGCACTGGGGTTATGGCCATCGAGGGCAGCAGGGCCCATCAGCTCCCTCAGTGGTGGGACAGCTGCCACCATATCTGTCTGGAGGCCAGACAGACACCAGAGGCAGGGACAGTCACCCTCTATCCCCACTGCCCAGCATTCCTGCCGGCACCAATTCCTTCCCTGTGCTAGCTGGGGTTGAGTCTTGTGAGTGAGGCAGTGCCTGGGCCAGGCTCGGGATGGTGCTGTGGGCACCACATCCATCAGAAAATGTGGGAAGAGCTGAAGCTCCTGAAGGGACACATCCCACCCAAGATGAGGCTCCTCAGCCATGAGAGCAGGTCTAGTCTCTAGTCTCCCACACTCCTGCTGTCCTCCAGCAGTGCACAGACTTGGGGGGCACCCTCCAAAAGCAGAATTCTGAGGAAATTCCCCCTCTCCAGGGGCCACTTAGGGTGGACAAGGTGTGTAAGGGTGCAAATTCAAGCACTGGAAGGGGCTGCCCAGGGAGGTTTGGAGTGCCCATCCCTGGAGGTGTCCCAGGAAGGCCTGGAGGTGGCACTCAGTGCTCTGGGCTGGGGACAAGGTGGGCATCGGGCACAGCTTGGCCTCGATGGGCTGGGAGGGCTTTTCCAGCCTCAAGGATTCTGTGAAAGGACAGGAACCCACTGTGTGACTCCATCCTGCCACCCTGGCCCTGTGGCACGGAATGGAGCAGGGGTGAGCCCAGCACCTCCTCCCTGCCATTGTGGGGACAATCCCCAGCTCTGGGTGGGCGAGGAGGCTCCACGTGAGCCCAGGGGCCGACAGCAGCCGAGGGGGAGGCCGGGCCAGCTGGCCATGGCTGCGAGTGTGGGGGCCAAGGATCAGGGAGTGGGGGGAATCCTGAGCCAGACTCGGGGCAGGGAGCTCCGGGAGGCAGCGTGTGTGGGCTGTGCTCCTGCCAGATCTGCTGCTGACGGCCAGAACCGCCTGGTCCTGTCAGCAGAGGAGAAGGGAGAGAGAAACGGGATGGGAGTTCCCCAGCTCTGGGAGGGTGGGTGGCTGTCTGCAGGCTCCCACCCTCCCTGGCTGCTAGAAGAGGGCTTTGCCGAGCTCTAGCAGTCACATGCTGCCCTAAAAATCAGTGTTTGTTCATTTTAAGGCCCACGGTGTGACTCTTGCAGATGTTCTAGGCAGGGTAAGAGCTGGACTCCATCCTTGTGGGTTTCTTTCAACCCCAGGTTATTCTGCAATTCTACATTTCTCCTTCTTTTTATCCACCTGGTTTGTGAGCCCTTGGGGGCACTCTGTTAATATTCACAACTGCAAAGGTGGGGACATCACTTCTGGCTTCTTACTGCTCATGAAAACTGAGATCACTCTTAAATCCCTGGGCTTGAGGAATGGGATCTCAGGCCCTCCAGGTGCCCTGAGACTCATGATTGAATCACCGAGTTCAGGCAGTGATCTGCACCTTTTTACTGCTGATTTTCAGATGTCATTTGAGTGCAAAGATCACCACTAGGCTGCCCACAGTGACTCCCCAGTTACCATCCTTCTTTCTGTGTTCTGCATGCTCTCCCACCAACCTGCAAGCAGCTACCTCTGTCTCTTTGGTTCTGTGAGACAAAAAGGATGCCAGAATAACACCTCTCCTTTCTGCCATGCCTGTCATGCCAGAAACCTTTGCTCTTGGTGGTCTGAAGCTTTTCTGATCAGCTTTTTCTGGGAAAAGCTGCAGACCAAGGAGGTGTGGGGAGGAGATGGCCACTGGTCCCTTGCTCCCCAAAGATTCTTTCCCAGCTCTGCTGAGAGACAGCAGGGAACTTGATGTGCTTGGATAATAAAGTAGCAGGGATCACGTAACAACAACTAAAGGAGGAAAATGTTACACTGGAAGGAAAATAAAGAGTTCTTTCTCAGCAGTCCATGAGAGTTTTTCAGGGAAAAAAAACCCCAAAACTAAATATATTTATGCACAAACACAGCCTGGCCAGATGATCACAATACATCCCATGCCTGACACCACTGAACGCACAGTTCCCTATTTCCTGCCCCAATCCATGGGACGAAAAACATGTAACAAAATGTTAATTTTGGAAGAGTTAGCTCCAGTAAATACACCAAAGTGTGAGTTATACAGAAGAAAGTTGATACAGATTGCAAATAAAACATTATTTTACTTTGTAAGCCATTTACTAACGGACCTTTTCAAAACAGGCATCAAGCACCATAAAATGGATTTATTTCTCATCCTTCCCCCATACAAGTGAAACAAAGCACATTTTTCTGGTTCCTATTAAAGATGACTCCACCATAGGTTAATTTATGGATATTTAGGGTAAGTATAAATGTGAACAACAACAAGAAAAAAAGGGGTTTCTATTTATTGGCGCTACTAATGCCAACACTGCTTGTACTATGGGTGCCCACTACGTTGCCCAACAAGGGAAAGTACAAACATTTTAACTTCCTAAGGAGCACAGCAAATGCTGGAAACATGAACCCAATTACCTAGGGCTGTGCGAGTATCTACAACTATGGACGCAAAACAAGACAAACATAAATGAGCCCAAGAGACAGACTTAAACTTCACGTTTTGGAGGAAAATTCATGGACAAAGCAAGCTCAGCCTGAGTTTAGCTCTGGTTTAACAGCACTCATCTGTGCTCCATCCTGCTGGTTATCAGTTAGTGCTCGCTGACAGGTCTGGGAAGGCTCTGGAGGAATAGCTGAGCTCCTGCCAGCTTTGTGTGCTGTGGGTCGGGCCCTTTGTGGAGGCTCATTAATGTGAGCTCCACAACAGAGTGTCAGAGAGCCTCTGACATTCACCCTCCCTGGTCCTGGCTGGCCTGTCTGGAAGGACAGCAGGACATGGGTCACCCCTCCCTGGGTGACAAAAGCTGCACGGGCCATCGAAGCCTTCACCAAATGTTGAGGAATCAGCACAACTAAAGAAAATGGCCCAGGCTGGAATCAGCCTTATGTCCTGTTCAACCTCTTCTTCCTCTCAGTGATCTTAAATCAGAGAATTCCACAATGGTTTGGGTTGGAAGGGACCTCAAAGCTCCTCCAGTGCCACCCCTGCCATGGCAGGGACACCTCCCACTGTCCCAGGCTGCTCCAAGCCCCAGTGTCCAACCTGGCCTTGGGCACTGCCAGGGATCCAGGGGCAGCCACAGCTGCTCTGGGCACCCTGTGCCAGGGCCTGCCCACCCTCCCAGGGAACAATTCCTGCCCAATATCCCATCCAGCCCTGCCCTTCTTCAGTTTAAGGCCTTTCCCCCTCGTCCTGTCCCTCCAGGCCTTGTCCCCAGTCCCTCTCCAGCTCTCCTGGAGCTGCTTCAGGCACTGGAAGGGGCTCTGAGCTCTCCCTGGAGCCTTCCCTTCTCCAGGTGAGCACCCCCAGCTCTCCCAGCCTGGCTCCAGAGCAGAGGGGCTCCAGCCCTGGGATCAACTTAGGCCACTTAAAAGGTGAGGATTTTTGGCCCAGGCTTTTCTGAATCCACTGACCTTGCAAGACCCAGGGACGCTGAACAACCAGAACTCAACCAACCTGATACAACCTCCCGTGAAGCTCATCCTGGGGAAAAGCAAGGAAGTAACACCCAGGAATAGGAAGCACTTCTCAGCTATTCAGGAATGTCTGACAAGGGGCATCACTTGGTATCCCCAAACCGTGAGCTGTGAAAGGAAGGCTCCAACAGCAAACTGCTGTCCGGGAACAGCTGACAGAAAGCAGTGGGGGTTATTTCTTTCCTAAATACAGGCACTTAAAAATCTGGTTTGTGTTATAATTGCAAATGCAAGCTCCTGGACCAAATCTCATCTAAAAATTGTCAGAACTCACCATCATGAAAAAACAGCGGCATGGTCTGGCCACATATAAATGTAAACAAAGCTATTAATACTGACAATGTTTGGCAAGGTTTTATTACATATGGATGCCAGTTCTATTCCAAGTAAATGCTTTTCATTACTCATTTACATGTTAATCTCTTTTTCTCATCCATATTAATGCTGTCTCTGGAGCAGTTTGGCAACATCAAGCCTAAGTGGGATAAAGCAATGTAAACATTAATAATTATTACAAAATAGATGCATTACAGGCTTCTTTCAGTTTTGCAAAGGTTTGTACCTTTGTGACAATAATTTTAGCAGTGAATGGGGTCATATTCCTGGATTTCATGTGATACAACATATTCTCATGGCATCTCAGAAATGAAGCCTTTAATTTCTACTAATTAATGTCTGGAGTAAAGGGATACGAAGAAAGGAACAAATGGAGCTTAAAGCAGAAGGTGGGAAGGGTCTTTCATGCAAGTCTGTGAAGCAGAGCTGTTGGTATCTGAGGTCAATACTGTACACAAATTTTCTTTATTTCATCTTCCTTTCTCCACATATTTCCTCTCATGACATCACAGCAAAAAAAGCCCCCCACAAAACCCAAACAAAGCCGTGTTCCTTCATTATATTCCTTTTATATTTTAATGGCTTGTACTATGCCAAACCTGGCTTCTCCCTTGGACTTTCTGTACTAATGATAAAAGAACAAAACGATTTCTCTATTTGGTTTTGACTTACACTTCACTGATAAGTTTAAAAAAAGAAAAAGAATAACAGACTGACAAATCTGTAGAACAATAGGTACAGCAACGCCTTTAAAGTAGGCATAAAGTCATTAGGACAAAGGTGTTTACTTAATCAAATGCAAGATTACTTGGCCTAGAAGCATGAAGTTACAGGAAATGTGATTGAAGTAGTTCCCATCATGAGAAGCACATGCAAGCTTCCCTCTCCTTTAAATGCAATGTCAGGAACTAAGGACAAAGACTTTTTTTCCCCCTAAAGTTTGGTCAAACTTAAGAAATGGCTACACAAGACAATAAGGTGTGTGGTTGTGCAGCAGAATTTGCCTGGGCTGAGGGATAGCGGGGAATAAACACAGCAGCAGGGTTTTAAAGTACTCTGGAAGCCACTCTAACCCAGGGGGTTGAATGGACAATGGTTTTAAACTGAGAACTGGTTTTGTTTTCATGAGCAATGGTTTTGAACTGAAGGAGGGCAAGTTTATATTATATTTTAGGAGGAAATCCTTGGCTGTGAGGGTGGGCAGGCCCTGGCACAGGGTGCCCAGAGCAGCTGTGGCTGCCCCTGGATCCCTGGCAGTGCCCAAGGCCAGGCTGGACATTGGGGCTTGGGCAAGAAGTGCACCCAAGGAGGAGGATGAAATGAGGGGACACAAACACAGCAACAACCCTTGTTGTACACTGAGATGCTACAGAAATAAAATGCAATTTTTGCTTGTTCAGACAGCATTCCCATACTCCCAAAAGGACCTGTTACCCTTGGCTTGCAACAACACTGCAATAAAGAACTTTTAATTAACATTGCCATATGCATTGCATTTATATAATCTATTTTCAACACCAGTTTTATAATATTTCTCCTCATCGATGTAAACACATTTTACTTCTTCTCTAATCTGATTTCATGACAATACATAGATAAGCACAAGCTTTGACCTCCCCACAGCCACAATCCATTCAGACATGGGCTGTTTCTTATCACCTCTCAGATGTCTACAGTTGGTCAGAAAAACCTCTCTGTTCTAAAAAGAATTCTGACATACTGCAACTTATTTTCACTCTAAATTAGACCAAAAGCTGTTATACAAAAAACTTTCACCAAACTGTTTATTATGAGGATTAATTGTAACACACCAGCGTGTGTTTTGCAGATGTTAAAACTTTCTAATAAACAGTCACATTTGGAGAGGAGCTGCGTTTTCTGAGGGAAGATTGTTCTCATTAAGTCCATGCAATTAGCTCCTTAAGTGTTTCCATGCTTTAGTGCTCTGGGTATCCCTTGTATACCTGATAACGTTTGTTGTTGAAGCTTTGTAAATTGAATTACAGCCGTCACTGAAAGAAAGAACAAGTGAGAGTGGAGAGGGGAGCACAGCGCACAAGGTTTGACCAAATCACTCTCCTGGCTTGCTGCTCTTCTACCTATCCTCCCTCAGACTGCATCTCCTGATGCTCTAGGAAGCTGTCCATCTGGAGAGAAAACCTAATTTCAAACAGGCCAGGAATGGCATTTCCAGGCTGGAACGGAGAGCACAGGGAGGCTGGACACCAGAACTTCCCCGAGCAGCGGGAACTCTTCCAGTCTGAGACTCTGCTCACGTCTGCAACAGGCACCTCTGCACGAGGAAACAAGCTGGGGTCGAACTGCTGAAAGAGCCTAAATCTGCAGCCCTGCTCCAAAGCCAAGCCTTTGAGCCTTGGATTCATTGCATCCAGCAGCAACCGGGTGAAACAAAAGGCAAATGATTGATGTTTTAGCCTTGCTGTAGCTTATTAATCATGATGCTTGTACAAGTCTCTCCTGACCATTTGCAGAGGAAGGATATTCAATACGGTGTGGGGAACATACTGGGAAAGGTTACTGCTTAAAATGCAGTCACCTGAGTCAGGAATTGCAACACACATCTGGAATATGTTTTCCTTCTAAATCTCCGAGTCTTGGATTCATTAGATCAGACAAAAACCCACATATTATATTCATGAGGAGAGTTCAGGAACAACAAAAAGCCTTGGCAAGTACAAGATAGGAAAGACAGATGTTGTCCTCACCTCCACCCATGAGACTCCGATTGCCAGCTCAGCCAACACCCTCCACCTACTTTCAGGGAGCACTTGGAGACTCCGTGTTAATCCAAACACAAGCCCGGTGCTGCCACTTATCAGCTCTCCTCACCTCTTGCTGGGAAAAATACAAGGATGTTTGGAGCCCCACTTGAAAAAAGGAATAATCAAGCATCCATCAAGTTGATGTTATGAAATTGCAGGCTGGATTCATTTCTGGGAAACGGCAGCAGATGTTTGAGGCCTGATCCTGCAGCCCTCTTTGCGTAACTCTGACTTCACCGGTAACGTGAACGGAGGCCTCATGGCTAAGCCCAAAGGTTTAATATTTTGTGTCTTAATGAACAAACTCTGAAATACTATAAATTCAAATGCCGGCCCTGGTGCCTTATCACAGTTTCTAATAAACTGTCATTCCTGAAATGTCAGCAAACCATAAGGTAATATTTGCAGCATGAACCATTCAACTCCATGTCTCCAGTGCTTCAGAAAATAAAAAAATTCACCATTCCCTTACTGCAGATGGTGAAACTTTGGTCAGAATTACTAAAAATCAGTCTTACAAAACATATCTGCCTCATGCCAAGCTCGGTGCTGTGTCTGGGGCTACCCTGAATTTCACACACTAAAATTATCACATTGCTTGGAGTAACTTCCAGAGCAGGCACGAATGCCTGATTTGAAGAGCTGCCATTTCACAATCAATTATTTCATCTGCCATTTTTATCTGACAGCAAAGTGCAAGTGAACAGTTTAATACCAAACCAAGATTTAATAAAGGGAAGTAGGAAATTCTTTTATACATGTCCCAAAACTCCAGCCTGCACCTGTTTCAACCATCTCAACACCTGAGTGGGCCTCAAGCTGCTTGGAAGCAGCTCTCTGCCCATGCACAATCACCAAAGAACTGCACCAGGCTCCTGAGTGAAAGTGGATCTCAAAATTCTCCTCCTGCACGAGCAAAGTGCTGGAAAATTACTTAAATGCTGAGGCAACACCAGGTTTTATCAGCAACATCGTGAGCTGAACGAAGAGGGTGCAGGGTTGGAGTAGCACAATGATCAAAATACGTATTCCTGAATGATTATGTCAACCTTAAATCACCAGGGCTGGAAACAATACAAATATATCCTGCAGATTGTATATTGTATACAATATATTGCTTTTTAAAAGAAACTGTAGCTTTGTATGCTTATTTTAGCACTTCCATCCATGGAAAGAGCTTGAGCAGTGAAGTTTGAATGACTATTTTTTTCAGTCAATACAATAGACTTTTCTTCCTTTTCATCTTGAGAGTATTGTCAATTATGAACTTTGAAAGCTCAGAGTTTTTTGCTCCTTCATGCTTGGCTGTTGACTTCTAGGCCTTCAAAATGCCTAGAAAACTGGGAAAACTTGGATGTAGAACTCCTTAATTTCTCTCTCAGCCCAGGGCTAGCCTGTTGCTGCCACCTTGCTTTTCTACTACAGGACTGTATCGACCTGAAGGAGCAGCCAACCTTCTACTTTGTTAAAAAATACAAATGTCTAAGTGTTTTTTCAGCAACCTTTCCAGCAAAAGCTTGTTTGGCAAAGCAGGTTGCAGGTTTGTAAAGTGGCCCAGAGCCCGACAGGAAGGGAACTCAGGCTGCACAAAACACCTGCTAGGAACGAACAGATCAAAATGATATTGGGAAAGAACCTTGGGAAAGAGTCTTGGGACCAAAACAGTGCCCAAAACAAGGCACTGATCCTAGACCATCAGTCTTAACCATTTTTTGCTCCCTCTTAAAATCCTTTGCATCTTGGGCAGCCCCAGCAGCTCAGCTGGGGTTTCATCAAGAGCTACTGTGTGTTAATCAGAGTTAGTCTCCTGTCCAGAATTAAAGGCTTTGCTTGTACACAGTAACTGCCCTCAATAAAGTTTGGGAACTTTATTGAGACAATTTTTAACATGATTTTTTTTAGCCTTACTCAAAAGATTTGTGCAGTGTTATGGTAACATTTGCAACTCTTTTCCCTAGCGTCTAAGGAAAACTACAAGATTATACATGACATTTATAATTTGTGCTACTACATTCAATATTTGTTCACTGTGGTGGGTTGACCCACCATAGATATATTTTCTATATAACTACATACTCTTATTTTATATACGTAATATATAAATATATACGTATTTGTATACACACACTCTTAAGTATATGAACACATGCACATTTTTAGAGAATCCCACCCTCAATCTCTGAGCAAAATTTTAAGTAAAAATAACTCAGGTATTAAAATACCTTTCTTTAAAGCACAGCATGTACCAAGGACAAGCTCATCAGCACAGTGATTAGAAATATATGGGAAGGAATGAAGAGACCTTTACAGCACTGAGGAAACCTGAAAAAATGCATCCAAACAAGTTTCCTTTCCAACGAAGCTTAGTTTTTTAGGAATGCCTGAGCACATGAGGGAAATAACACTTGGATGGAGGCCACGAGCTGAGCTCCTCGGTGACCCATCACTTCCCTGCAGGGTCTGCGTGTGGCGTTTGTGCACGTGCACACACGAGGGTGAGCGTGGCTGTGTCACGAGGGGGTCACTCACCTTCCTGCTGGAAAGCCTGCACTTTCAGGGCAGTCTCAGCTCCAAATATTCCCTACCCCAAGGAAATCACAGGAAAACAAAAGGGTGTCTGCTGGCTGTGTGACCGAGTCCAACCAGCAGCACTCTGGCAAATCTCAGACGATCCCCTGTGTTCACCTTCATACATATTTAAAACTCTCACTTTGCTGTTTAGAGAGCACTGAGCACATTCAACTCTTAGGAATCTCCTTGCTTGAAACCTTTGGCAAATGCTGCTCAAGCCATTTTTATTTGTATGGATGTTTTTATTCACTTCCAAGTGTATTTTGTCTTCATGCAATTGTTCCCTGGGAGGGTGGGCAGGCCCTGGCACAGGGTGCCCAGAGCAGCTGTGGCTGCCCCTGGATCCCTGGCAGTGCCCAAGGCCAGGTTGGACATTGGGGCTTGGAGCAGCCTGGGACAGTGGAAGGTGTCCCTGCCCATGGCAGGGGGTGGGAACAAGGTGATTTTTAAGGTTTCTTCCAACCCAAACCATTCCATGACTCTGTAATTCCATAGATTTTACTGACTTCTCCACATTAGACAACTGGAATTAAACCACAAATCTCTGCTGCTTCTAAAAAATTTACTCTGTTAGCAGTGCTCTCCATTTTTGCACAACATAGGAGCAGAAATCTTTTGTTTACATTATCCCCCCTTCCTTTTCCTCAGACACCTTTTATTCTGGAGCTCCCATGAATACACTGGATATATACATATGTAGTATTACATGCCTCTCATGGTATTCCCCATTTCAGGAGCATATGGAATATTGCTCAGATGGGTAATCCTTCTAAATTCAGAATGAACTTTCCAAATATGCCTACTGTGTACGTAAAATATGACTTCCTGTCACGATAACCTTTGCAGTGCATAGCCCAGCATACTTTCCTATAATTGTTTATAATGAATATCTTGATTCATACTTCTGCACACATTATTTTAGTCATCTACCACAAAACACGACTAATGAAATTAAGACGGGGTTGAATGTCATAGCATTAAGTCTTTTCTTTGGGTGCAAAGACTCCCACAGGAGAGGGTTTAGTGAAACAGCAATAAAGTTAAGTGCCTGGTTTTCTTTAAGGATGTTTAACCTGCTCTGCGGAACCAGTGTAAAATAAAGATATTGTTGTTTCAGCTCAAATATTAACTCCAATCAGTCCAACAGACTGGTATTGTTTTTGATATATTGCAGTCAGAGAAGCAGCCAAACCAATTGATTATAAAAAAATGTTGTTTCATACCTATGGCACAGAAAGGTTGGCGTGAACGTTCCTCGTTTGTCCCCAAATAAATCAAAACAGAACCACCCCAAAAAGAAACCTTCACATACACACAAACCAAATTGCTTTCTGTATAAAAAAAATCCAATCCCATTTACACCTGTGCTTTTGCTTTTAAACTAAATTATTACTTTATTTGAGGAATGTCTTTCTAAATAAAATCTTCAACTCAGAATCACAAAATAGAAACAATTATCTCAGAAAAAATTCAACTGTTTCTTTCTTTTTTCCTTTTTCTAAGAGATCTGCCTCACAAATTTAACCTTTATCTTCCAACTCAATCAGGATATGATTGTATGAGCTTGTGGCTCTCTGCTGAGTCTCATATGCAGCAGAAACAGGTTGTGGCCCATTTTTAATTTTACACGTGAAGAAGAAAAGGAAAATGCACGTGGCAACATCTTTGATGTGGGGGCAAGAAAAATCCTGCAGCTCTTCCCTGTGGCAATATTTCTTCCAAACTTGTGATTACCCAAGTTATCAGCCAAGAACCAGGCCCTGCAGCTCTGACATTGACTGGTTTTTGCAACAGCACCAACATCAGCTCCAGAAGGACAAAAAAGATCAGCTGCTGCCACTGATGAAAAGGTGAACTGAGAACATCAATGCAAATGAAGAGAATCCCCTGTCCAGAAGTGTGAGATCTGCATTTACCACAGCAATAGAAACCTTTAGGATGGTTTTCCCCACACCTCACTAAGAAGTGTCTACTACACATTGTTACAAGAAATGAAGCTAGGTAGATGAAAAGCTTAAGATATGCTAAAATACAGTATTTTTATTTGCTTTTCTTTGGGCTGAATTGAAAAATGACCCCCAAAATGTCTTTGCATACTGTAATCCAGGCCTTCCAACACACAGGAGAGGTAGAGAGGTCTGCAGGCTGTTTCTCTTTTATTGTTTCCCCAAACAAACCCATTTCCTACAAGCTGTTCCCATATCTTTCGTGCCACGTCCAGCTTCCCAGAAAAACAGCAGGAAAACAAAGTGTGAACTCAAAACAACTCATTTCCCCAGAACAATGTGCCATACCAAGGAGAGAGAGAGAGAGATAAAGGGGAGGAGGGCTTGGGGGAAGGCGGGGAAGAGCGGGAGGGAGGCAGAGGAGCTGCTGTGATGCTGCCAAGGGACCTGGAGAAAAAAGGAAGGAGGAACTTTTAAAAGTCACCGAGGGGAAGAGTTGTGAGTTGTGTAACTGTAAATATGCAACAGGCAGGCTGCCAACTATTTCAAAGGATTTGAGGTTTCAAAATCGTCGAGGAGGCTTAACTGATTTGCGCTCTGGGTCTGGAGCTTCCAGGAACACCTTTACATGTCTGAGAGCCAGAAACTGCCCCATCTTTTTATAGACTCCTCAAGCCATACTTGGTCAGCATTTCAAGCTGAATCAGTAAGGAATGTAAACAGACACCATTTATGCTTCTCTGCAATCTAATAAAATGAAAGCATGGACTAAATAAAGCGAAATGATAGATGTTGTTAGGTAAGAAGGGAAAACCAGATGAGCTCATTCATTTAGTTCCTGGCTGACCTGACCAATCTCCAATGCTCCTCCTATTCAGTAGGCCAAGAAAACCTATGCACAGAGCTCCCACAGGAATAAAAACCACTCACTGAGACAGGTGTGATAAAAGAAAATGATAAATGTTACCATGACAGTTTAAAAACCTGTTTCTGTATTTGCAGGAATAAAAGTAAGGAAGGAACAAATCATTTCAGCCTTTCTGTCCATGAGGATTTTTCAAGCAAGAAGAAAACTTGTGCAGAATCAACACAATTGGAATGCTCTTCCCCAAACTGTGCCTTGGGCTGAGCCCCAGTGTGGGAATCAGGAAAGGGATTGGGATTGTGCCCCTGTGCTCAGGTGAGACCCCACCTGCAGAGCTGCCCCAGCCCTGGGGCCCAGCACAGGGAGGACGTGGAGCTGCTGGAGAGAGGCCAGAGGAAGTCATGAAGTTGATCCCAGGGCTGGAGCCCCTCTGCTCTGGAGCCAGGCTGGGAGAGCTGGGGGTGCTCACCTGGACAAGAAAAGGATGCAGTGAGAGCTCAGAGCCCCTTCCAGGGCCTAAAGGGGCTCCAGGAGAGCTGGAGAGGGACTTTTGATGAGGATATGTAGTGATAGGACAAAGGGGAATGGCTTTAAATCGAAAGAGGGTGAAGTTAGATTAGACATTAGGAAGAAATTGTTCCCTGGGAGGGTGGGCAGGCCCTGGCACAGGGTACCCAGAGCAGCTGTGGCTGCCCCTGGATCCCTGGCAGTGCCCAAGGCCAGGCTGGATGGAGCTCAGAGCAGCCTGGGACAGTGGGAGGTGTCCCAGCCCATGGCAGGGGGTTGGAACTGGATGATCTTTAAGGTTCCTTCCACCCCAAAACTATTCTATGAATCCACAAAATCAGGAATCTGACCAGCTTTGAAATCTTTGGGTAGGGAGACACAGCCTCAGTAAATGAAAGACAAAAATGTGGTTCCTTTCTTTTTTTCTGTTGATAAAAGATGCAAACCCACAGATGTTGCAGTCAGTGCAATGAGAGCCCAAACACAAACATCTGTCAGTGAGACCTGGCATTACCATGGAAGGTGCACTCTGCAGAGAGGGAGATGTGGGGCAACACTCATGTCACAACATGCTGACTTCCTACTGCGGACTTTTACTTAAACTGCTGTAATTCTGCAGCAAAAAGGACCTTTCCAGTGCCTCAAAAGTATTTACTATTTACTAACCACGAATTTTAGGCACTGCTAAATGCAAGAAATAAATGGACTCCGCTATCTTGGGCACAGAACTAAGGCGAAGGATTAGACAGACCTTGTCAGAAAATGCTTGTAGTTAACACAGAAGAGACACAAGCTGAGGGAAATAGGTGTAAAGCACAAGTAAAATGCAAAGTGTGACCAGTGTGACTGTCACAGTTGTGCCAGAGGTTACTTTTTTCAGTTTGAACGACCAGAAAATAATGAATAATGAAAGGCTACCACACATGACAGGCAAGAAGTAGAATGAAGGTGAAGAGAAAAGCCTGAAGAAAGGAGAAGGAAAAGCAAAGGTTCGGGTTGGAAGGGAGCTTAAAGATCACCTAATTCCACCCCCCTACTGTGGGAAGGGACACCTTCCACTATCCCAGGCTGCTCCAAGCCCCATCCAACCTGGCCTTGGACACTGCCAGGGATGGGGAATCCACAGCTGCTCTGGGCAAACTCTGCTCTCTTGACATGACAGCAGGAAGGTGGGATTTTTGTCTTCTATTTTCCCTCTGAGAGCTTGGCAGCCTGAAGATTGGACTTTGACCAAGAAAAGTCTTATTCTTTTATTAACACATCACTCAGCTCACCTGGAACACATCCAGGTAGTGAGACTTTTGTAGCTGGGGGATGATGGATACATCGGCAAGGCAAGGAGTTAATTATGATGCATATGGAGGTATCCAGTTTTGGGTATCAGAGAATCCCAGAATGGTTTGGGTTGAAAAGGAGCTTAAAGCCCATCCAGTGCCACCCCCTGCAATGGGCAGGGTCCCCTTCCACTGTCCCAGGCTGCTCCAAGCCCCAATGTCCAACCTGGCCTTGGGCACTGCCAGGGATCCAGGGGCAGCCACAGCTGCTCTGGGCACCCTGTGCCAGGGCCTGCCCACCCTCCCAGGGAACAATTCCTGCCCAATATCCCATCCAGCCCTGCCCTCTGGCACTGGGAAGCCATTCCCTGGGTCCTGTCATTCCAGGCTCTTGTAAAGAGTCCCTCTCCAGCTTTCTTGTTGGTATCTATGTCTGAATTGGGCATCTGTTCAAAGCATCAATTTCTCAATACTGTAAATTTTCAGCCAGCCAAACACAGATTGTTGGGGATTTCATACACTAATTTTACCAAAACAATTAGCAAAACTCATTTTGCTCCATCAGAGTCAGCAGAAACACCTTACTGGTTTTATCAGGACAACTCTGACTCTTCAGAACATCTTTTAAATATATAAAAGCTTTCTTATAAGATACTTCCAGTGAGACTGAAACCTAAAACAGATCTTTAGAAACCAACTCTTTTGTAAGAATATGGAAAACAGATCTAAAGCTTCAGTAAAACTTTTTGCTTCCTCATGTTGAGTATTTCATCACTGTCCAGGCGTGTTTTAAAGCTGCTTATGGCCCTCTGAAGCTTCAGGCTTCACACACAATTGTGGAGAAAATGTTTGCTAGAAACATTTAAAATTCCTGCTACATCTTCTTGTATTCTACTTTTTCTGCAGATAGGTTTTGCATGCTGAATACATGAAATATTATATTGGTGACATGTACAAGGATATTTTTATGTCAATTATTTGAAAAATTATTTCTTATTTATTTCAAAGTCCAGAGCTCCTGATTCTGTATTTCTAGGAACACCTCTCAGGATATTTTTCTAATTCTTACAGTATTTTTGAGATGCCAGTGAAATCATCAATCCTTGCAATGAAAACCACACCGCTCATTCTAAAACATGGTAGCTAAAAATTCTGCATTCCAAATTTACCTTTTATTTGAGCACTTCTATAGCCATAAATAGAACTATTTGCAAATAAGAGCTCTAAGAGCATCTAATTAATAGAAATTTCTCAAAGCACCAGAACAACTTCATCATTAACTGAGCTTAGTGGCAGCCCATGCAATTTTAGCAGCTGAGCAGAATAATGTCCCATTTCGTCACATGAAAAGCTCCTAAGGGCTATTAATGAAAATTCTGTGGGAAATAGAAAAGCTCTGAAAATCACAACGAAAGTGTCTCAGATGGGAATGTGAAAATAAACGAGCTCTTTCTGAAAATACAGACTGATTTTTTTCAAGTTATGGTGAGGATCTGTGGATGCAACTGGGAGAAATTCTCTCTCTTGGGTTTCTGCCCGAGTCAGCATCCATCACATGGAATTAAAAAAAGCCAAAATGTCCCATCCAGCAAAAACAGGAGTAAAAAACAGGCTGCTGGTTCTACATTTGGGGCTGTTTTCCTCCCTTATCTTCATTATTCAGAGGGAAAGATCTTCCCACATGAGCAAAGTACTGTTAGAAACATTTCAACAAGCCTTGAATTTGCCGAGTTGGGTGAACTGTGTTTCTGCTGGAAAGGGGTGTGAGATGGTTGTGTGAAGATCACAGAATCATGGAATGGGTTGGGTTGGAAGGGCCCTCAAAATCATCCAGTGCCCCCCCTGCCATGGGCAGGGACCCCTTCCACTGTCCCAGGCTGCTCCAAGCCCCAATGTCCAACCTGGCCTTGGGCACTGCCAGGGATCCAGGGGCCGCCACAGCTGCTCTGGGCACCCTGGGCCAGGGCCTGCCCACCCTCCCAGGGAACAATTCCTGCCCAATATCCCATCCAGCCCTGCCCTCTGGCACTGGGAAGCCATTCCCTGGGTCCTGGCCCTCCAGCCCTTGGGAGAAGTCCCTCTCCAAGAGAGACAAACAGTGTAAAACCAGCTCTGTCCTCCAGAAATGTGTGTTTAGAAGTTGAGAGCAACTGAGGATTAAATAAAGCAAAGAAATTGCAATCTGAATGAAAAAGAAAACAGAGGAAGAGATGAAATTGTGCAAAATGAGATCAAAGAAATCCAGTGAAGAAAGGACCATTAATGATTCAAACTAGGCTGAACTCTGTGACACCAGAGGGTTCTGCTGGTGGCTGGAGCACTGGGAAGGTGTGGAATTCAACAGTCAGCCAGGGAATCTGAGAAACTCAAGGGTAACTGAGGCATTATTTTGCACAGCACTTCCTTGTTTGCAAACCTAGACTTTTTTTGGAAGTTTGGGCCTCCGTTCTCCTTTGCTTGGCCACTTTCTCACTTACTTAAACAAGCCTGGTGATTGTAAATGGTCTCTGAAGCACTGGACATTACAGTTTATACTCACTGCCATGGAAATTCAGAGTATAATGACTTTGTTTTTCTTTTCTGATAGTGTCTCTCCTATATAAAGCTAACAGCTTAAAAAAAAAAAATTGAAAACTTTGCCCTTCTTAGGACGCTTCATGACTCAAAGAACTTCCTCAACAGATTTTGTTTTCCCACCTTTCACTTTGGTTTGGTTTTTTTAGCAGCACTGACAGGCACTGATAATTCTTGCTTCAATTGTTCATGGAGTAGTGTGAAAATTATTTTAAATCAAAATTTAAATCAATTTTTAAATCAAGTTCCTGCTTCTTCTGAGCATCTAGTTTTAGCATCTTCATTAAGCATAGGAGTTTCATTTTCAGCATCATCCCAACTCTGTTTAAGTAGGATTTCAAAAGAGTTAATTTGAGGATTTATCAAGCTTCCTTTTTAACAATGGTGGCTGCCAACTTTCATGATCTTACTGAACCTCAGGTTCCTCTGAACCTAAATTCTAGAGTCAGCTAAAAAGACTGTTGGTGTTCATTTTTAGTAAAAGATATATGAATTAGAAGGCAGATAAGGTAAACAATATATATATTATTCCCTGAAATTCCATGGTTTTTAAGGTCATGTCACTGTGAATTCTGAATATTTTTATTGACAGAAAATGTAACATTTTTTCTTGTCACCTTAATTTCAATATCACATCCCACTGCTTTCTGCCTCTACCATGAAACTTTCATATAAAACTTTTTGCAACATTCTGACTTGTCTTCTTGTTCAACCCTCTGCATTTCTCCTCTTTTCACTAAGGAAAGAAACTGAGAATTAGGAGAGGGAAAAAAAGGAAAGCAATGCCTTGGGGCTCACAAGACACCCCACTTAATGTCAACCTTTCTCAAGCAACCTAGAGCCCCCTTAACTGATCCTCTCCAGTGTCATAAAAGCCTCCAAGCCCCCTAAATTGCAATATTTGGAAGGAAAATTTCTACAAATATATAAATAGAGATGAGTTTTCTTTACTTGTGATTATATCATCACAATTTTGTGATGCAAAATTTGAATATTTTCAAGCTTTAAAATATGAGCTGAAGCTTTTGGCAGTCACTACACAGCAAATGCATTTCCCCAAGAGGCTGAGCTGCAATCTTTATTTCTTAACACCTTCAGGAATAAGATTTCACCTGATGACAAGAAACCATCTGAATCCCAGCTTGCGAGCCAGAAACATGATCAGAAAGTTTTTAAGTCAGGCCTTGGGGAAAAAAAACTACTTAAACCCAATGTGTTTTGGGTCTCTATCTTGGCTTTTAAGGTAAAATTTTTAGAACCAGAGCCTTTTGTCAGCGAAAACTGAAGACTTCAAGCGTTCATATAATTCAAGAAACTGCCCCTTAATTGCTAAATATCACAAGATTCCCAGTAAAAATGGTGAGAGCTGGCAAGAATTGCACCCTCCAAGAAGCAGATGAGACTGACAGAGATCGAGGCCAAACAAAACCTCTGTGAAAGAGGAAACCAGGATTATGAAGGCCCAAGATCAGAAGAGAAACATACTTGAAATTGAATTTGGTCTGGTCTGGGTTATAAAAGGTTACATTAAGTATGTGATGAAGGTGTGGAGAAAAAGAAGTAAAGCTGAAGACAGGAAATAAAGGAGACCTTGTCATTCTCCACAACTCCCTGACAGGAGGGGGCAGCTGGGGGAGGTCGGGCTCTGCTCCCAGGGAACAGGGACAGGAGGAGAGGGAACGGCCTCAGGCTGGGCCAGGGGAGGCTCAGGTTGGACACCAGCAGCAATTTCTCCCTGGAAAGGGAGGGCAGGCCTTGGACAGAGCTGCCCAGGGAGGTTTGGAGTCCCCATCCCTGGAGGTGTCCCAGGAAGGCCTGGAGGTGGCACTCAGTGCTCTGGGCTGGGGACAAGGTGGGCATCGGGCACAAGCCGGACTTGGTTGTTTTGGGGATCTTTTCCAGCCTCAGTGATTCTGGGATTCTATAAAATTTCACATTCACACTAATTGAAAAGGATCTGGGCACCGTTGCGGAGAGAAAATTCACACAGAATGAGTTTAAAGTCAATAATTTACATGTACATTTTACGGATTGTGCTTTAGCTCAAAATATTTCCCACGTCTATTTAAATGGGTTTTTTTTTTAAGATGCTGCAGTTGTCAAATCTGCAACCCACTTGTCCAACAAACAGCTTTGGAATTCGTAGTTCATTTTGAATGTCTGGATCTAAAGCTTCCCATTCTAAGTGAGAAAACAAAATCATCATGGAATCATGAAATGGTTTGGGTTGGAAGGGACCTTAAAGCCCATCCAGTGCCACCCCTGCCATGGCAGGGACACCTTCCACTGTCCCAGGCTACTCCAAGCCCCAATGTCCAACCTGGCCTTGGGCACTGCCAGGGATCCAGGGGCAGCCACAGCTGCTCTGGGCACCCTGTGCCAGGGCCTCATCACCCTGACAAAAAAGATTCCATTATTTTGCTACACAAAACCTTTCCTTGGAAAAAAGAGTTCTGACTACTTTCAATTTCCTTTTCTTTTTCTAAAAAGGTGCTACTGACAAGGAGGGGATTTCTCACATCAGGTAACTGGATTACAACAATTCCCAACTGCGTGTAAGCTTCCCCACTTCAAAAATCCATCTGGATTCTCACTGAGCGCAGACAGCAGGAACTCTCAACTCGATCAGCATCTTGAAAAACAAGATCCTTATTCAAGACTCTAAGCAGAGATTTAACAACTTCTTAGGGACTCTCTTCTTTTAAAAATCATTCAACCTGGCCCATTTAAAAACGTTCTACTAAACTTGCCTCCTTTGGCATAAAGCACCAGTGATTTAGTTGGCATTGTAAAGATTTACTATGCACTTTTCCTATCTTATTAGAACCAGTAATGGAATTCACTCTCTCGAATTGCTTTGGCTCTGAATGCACAGTGCTGAAGAGGATGACATCCAGAGGTTACATTCCTGTCTACCTTTCATTTCAGCTTTGTAACTGGAGCAAGTAAATTTCCTTAAACCCTGTGGATTCTAAATCAAAGGAAAATGCATTTTTAATCTCACTAGTATGAGAAACCCTAAGAATTCAGCAGCAAGGTTGTTAGACTACTTGATGATTAAAAGAAAATTAAAAAAAGAAAATTAAGAAATTGTCAGAAGCTTGTAGGTAGATGTTTCTTAACAAAACTTGCTTTTGATATAATTTGTTAGTTTTGTTGCATGTTTATAAAAGAAATTAAAAAAAACCCATCCAATGAATGCAGTGCAGCCCACGACCCTCCACAGAGCTGATTTCTTGGCTGGGACAACCCAGCCTGGCTCAAAGTTCACAGAAGTCAATGGAGAGACTCAGCACCATCGGCAGGATGGAGCTGATCCCAAGCCAGGACAGGAAACTCGGAGGAAACATCAGAGCTACCCTGTTTGTTGCCTTGAATATTTGTTTAGTGTTTTGGAATTTACTGACTAAAGCTGCATGGAAGAAACCTGGCAGCCAGAGCCTTCTGCCAAGTTGTGTTATTTTGGTTGTATCAGAACTCCTGAAATAAACCCAAAAAATCCGGCGAGACTTTCGTGTTCGTGCCGCAGCCTCCTTGAACTCAGCCCATCCAAACGCTCAGGATGAGCCTGCACTGGCAGAGCTGCTGCAGCCTTGGCTAGAAAGGCAATATTGTGCTAAGAACACGATGTGCCTGGTTCTCCTCTCACTTTATATCCACCTCATGCCTCTGTAGCCCACTGGATGCAGTGCATCCAGTTCTGAATTACCCCAGCTTGGAAAAAGTGGAAAATTCAACAGGTTTGCTTCGAGCCCAAGAAAAAACTCCCAAAGGTTGGATTTCTTTGAGTGGTCACCATGGTTTATTTCCTCTCACTTAAGCATGAACTGAAGGCCTCTTCCATCAATTGACTGGACAGAAGCATCTTGGGTTCATCTCGCCAGGGGTGCTTTGTTGGCTAAAATTTTCACCGAAAATACACTTTTGGACCTAAAAAAACAGGTCCAAAGAGAAGAGGAGGGACACAAAAAAGGAGCCTACGAGTTTGTGTCCAGGAGGAGGGTTAACACAAACAGTCCTGATTGTTTCTGTTGTTTATGAATCTCGACCTTCAGAAGAGCTCTGTAATGTGCTGTCTCCTAAAGATGTTCCCCGCCGATATGACACACACTCTGCATTGTTTCACTGCTCGCAGGCATTAATATC
Source organism: Ifrita kowaldi (assembly GCA_013398055.1). Taxonomy (NCBI): domain Eukaryota; kingdom Metazoa; phylum Chordata; class Aves; order Passeriformes; family Cinclosomatidae; genus Ifrita; species Ifrita kowaldi. Next base: position 115,233 of record VZRS01007540.1, read on the forward strand.
CCAGAGGTAACCCACCCTTCTCTTAACGGCTGGTGACAGGTCCAATGGCTGAGCAAAAATCAGTTGGAGGAAAGGGAAGTCTTGTCGGAAACGAGATTAATCTTGTAACGAGTGTTCAGCCCTGATAACCCATCTGTGCAGAGAACTGCTTTAACTGGAGAGCAATTAACCTTCACCTGACAAGCTCTGTCCAACCGTTATAAACAACATTAAAGGCACAGGATCCCCCTCGTTTTCCCCGCTTTACGTAGACTAAACAATCGGATTCTGAATTCCATGAAAACAGCAGAGGTAACGATGCCCTGATGACAAATCGCAGGGAAATTTTTTAAAAGGTAATGCCTGCGTGGAAATAATGTGAAAAATGTCTCTGGCCACCACTTCAGTGAGTTGATCTGATTAGTGAAAAGCAACAGCTCTGAGCGCTTCCAAGGGAATACCTGACGCATGAGGAAAGCTGATGTGAGTACGCCAAAGATTAACAATAATAAAAATTTATGTGAGCAGATAAGAGCTGAATAAATCACATCTGAGGAACATTGCTTTCAGGACAAAGTGTGCGTTTCCCCGGCACCCCTGTGAGCCCAAACCCAAGGGGAAACTTCCTAGAGCTTCTTCACCCATGGCCTTGGGAAAATCACTTGTCATAACCAACTTCCAGCTTGCAGAACCCTCTGCAGTACCTGGGGTTTTGGGTCAGGTGCCCATAGGACCAGCCCTCCTGTCCCACAGCCAAGGGATGCGTTCACCATGGTCTCTGGAAGAGCCTGGGAATCCAGCCTCAGATTCCCAGCCTGTAAATCCAACCTCAGACTCCCAGCCTCAGTAAACGCAGCCAGATTAACAGGTCCCAGATACAGAGCACAATATGAATTCAGCAGTCTGAGGAGATGACTGAATTTGGGATACTCTTCCCTGATGAAAAGGTGGGATATAAACGAAGCCACAACAGCAAAGGACTTCTCAGTTCTGCAGGGAAAGGCCAAGATACCCATCTCAGCCATAGTGGCAAAAACCTGGAACGACTGCAGGGGGATCACTGGCAAAACAACACAGAAATTTTGGTCTGAACTCCTGAATAACTTGGGTGAAAGCCTGGCTCCAGTCAAACCATACTGTTGACTTCATTTTGGCCAATTTCACCCCAGGTTTCATAAACCCTCATTCATCCTGTTCATGTGCCTGAAACAAATTACCCTAAAGTTACGATTAGCAATGGAGGTTTTCTGTCTTTATTTCCTTTCCCTTTGCTCTGAGTTTCTCTTTTCCTTAGCAGAGCTTCAAACACACAGGTTAGTCATGGTTTTATTGCCCAGCACAGTGAGGCAAAACTTCTGTTTCAGCCATTTTTGTTGAATATGTGTTGCACTGTGGATTGCAAGAGCTGGCCATGAATCTTTTAAGATCTCCAGAACATGCTCTGAACTCTTTGTTGGAGAAGTCCAACACAAGTGCTACTGAAATGTGTAATTTACTCGGAGATGTACAGAAATAAGGAAAGGATTCGGGCAACAAGGAGCTGGAGGGAGGATGCTTGTTTTTCATCTGATAAAATGCCAGTGGATTTTGAAGCATCCTGATTATAAAATGCAGGGGCATTTTTCCTACCACTGCAGAGAAGAACTCTGGTATTTCATAGTCCAGGATAACAGCACTGGTTTGAAATTTATTACACCAACAGATGCATTGCACTGGGGCTCGAGTGTTTAAATAGGAACAGGTAGAGCATTACCTTCATATGAAACAAGAAGGGCTTAGATCTTTCCAGTGACTTAGATATTAACAGATAGGAAGTTCCTATTGAAAGCATTTCCTGTATTGGTAGTCCCTGATTTTGGCAGCTTATCTGGGTAGGAAATGAACGCAGGAAGTATCTGTCTACAGACCCTTTATCATCAAGGTAATTGCTGTGGCAGCATTTTGCTGTTTATCAAGGTAATAAACAGAGAGTCTAAAAAAAGATGTTTTTCAGCTCTGAAGAATGAGGTTTAAAAAAACTCCTGCAGTTATGCAAAACCTTCCACGTAGAATGAATGTGCTCCTTCTCGTTGTAATGAGGGATTTGCCAAACAAAGCATTTCCATTCTCCTGGGGGTTTGTTCTCCACTTGTGGCACTGTGTCTCTGTCTGCCACTCTCTCCTCGCTGTTAAATCAGGCAGGTAGCTTTAAAGGGTCCTGCCACTTCCCGAAAACAGGGATCCACCCCTTCCTGCAGGTATTTGCATAAAGCCAGTCCCTGTCATCTGCTGGCAGCACACACCTTTGACTAAGCAAGTCAGCTCCTCTCCCAGGGTGACAAGGCCACGCCAGCCTGGTGACACCACTTCCCACCCATGGCTGGAGATACACACTCCAAATAAACACTCACTGCAAGGGCAACACATCACATCCTAGGCATTCCTTCCACTCAGTATTCCCAAAAGACCAGTTCCCTTGTCCACTCTGAGTCCCCCAGCCCAGCCCTTAAAAAAAAAAAAAATCACTATTACTCATTATTCTTTTTTAGCTTTTAATGTTCAGTGACATTCTTAAGACCATAATTATCAATTTATTCATTTTACTTCGAAGCAAATTTGATAGTGGTAATTACCAGAAAAGGTAATCACTGGTTCACACACAGCAGCTATTAAAAACTATCATAAATATTATTTATTTACCACTAATACCTCTTTCCTGAAAGAAATGTCCCATCTTTCTCTGTGCATAGTAAAAATTGGTAACCCAGTGCCTAAGGATGCGTTTCAAGGAGAAAGCTAACGTTTGAAACCCAAATCTCACCAGATTTCCTGAAACTTCTCCCTCTGTTCATGGTTATAAATTATTTACAGGATTATACAGTCCTTCTAAGGGAGCAGGAATAAACTGAGGGACACAACCTCGCCCAGCCTCAGGCAGGCTGGGTTACAACGTTTAAAACAACCCCTCCAACCACAAAGACATCCATTCTTTAAGGAGAGGACTGATGCCTTTCTCACCTAAGTTCTTCAAAGTTTTCCTATCTTTGTTGATGCTTTCAACATGAAATTTTCTTCCGTAATACACAAATATATCTCATATATACACATCTATATATATGTGTATATATAGATATACATATATATATATTATATATATATGAGATATAAATATATGTTCATATATAAGGACAGTAGGGTGGCTGTAAAATTATCTATCCAAAGAAGTTAAGTTTTCAGAGATGGATCTGATAAAAATCACATTGCAGTCAATGAATTGGTTACCCTGACAAGGTTTGGCACTGCACGTGTTATTTCCTACTGTATCACCCTTATTTTGCTATATTCATAATACAAGTGATACAAAACCAAATTATCTTTTTTTCTTTTTTGTCCTTTTCTGAGTTTCTAAGTAATTCTCTTGGTTTGACTTAGAAACTTGTATTATAAAGGCTACTTATTCCTGAGTAAACAGCATCATATATTTTTATTGAATTACAAAGCGTCCCTTGGAAAATAAATATCTTTTTTTGGCATTCATATTTTGCAAAACTACTTCTGTGTTTATCTTTCAGCAAGGCATTCTCCAAGAGCACTTGTTTCTTTTAACATTATTTCTGAAAGGCCTTTTGTAACACGGGGAACTTGCTGAAAAACATTTTGTTAAGGGATAATGTAGTTCTTGTTCAGGAAAAACAAACAAACCAACAAACTCAGACAGTCAAACATATGCATTTTCCAGCTGTTGTTCCTTGCCTGGGGACTTAATTCTAGAAAGCAAAATCCTTATATTTCACTTCATTTTGGCATATGAAGACACAAACCAAATTGAGTTAAATGACTGCCGATTGAAAGCAAAAGAAAACAACACAAAAATCTCCCCCCAAAAAACAACTTCTGCTCATTTCTGCCTTGAAATTGCACATGTGTATTTGAGTCAGAAACACTGCTTTACCTGGAAATAATTATAGCTCTGATTCTACTGCCTTTATTGGAGTAAAAACCTTCATGAAATTGGTGGGAAGTTTGGATTAAGGATCAGGGGAAGCGCTTTAAGGCTCTGCTGCTGCTGTTGCCTCTGGTTCACCAGAGCACTCAGGTGTGTGCTCAGCTTTACATGTGCAACAGCACCAAAGCCAATGGAAGCATTCACAGGCTTGAAGTTAAATAATGCCATTGGATCATCTGCTAACTGAGATGAAGGGGAAAAACAAAAAGATAATAATCTTTGTAATTGTTCTAATGCAAGGAACAAAAGTACAAATCACTGTATCAGCTCTGCTGGACTCAGTGCAGATGCAATCCTCTAAACAAAGCCTTAAACATTTCCATACGCCAGGAACAGATTTATTTCTTAACTGTCTCCAGCTTTCAGAAGCATTTGAGTGACTACTCAGAGTTTCTAAAAGAAAGTGAGAGAAAAGTAATGCTATAGAGACGAGCACAGAGTAAAATTCCTCAAAAACAAATTCATCTTGCCCCTATATTCTGCTTTAATCAGTGCATCCATGCCCTCAAGCCTCAGAAACCACAAAGATTCTCCTGTTCTTTATCAAATACACAGACCTTTCCTCACAGAAATTTTAGATTCCATATGAACATCACTTTACAAAATAAAAATAAAGCGTGGACATGAGCATATTTAGGTGTAACTTAAATGTCCGCAAGTATAACCAGTGAATCATTATAAAGTCAACTTAATGAAGAGTTTTTCTAAGAATAAGCACAATGGCACTGGCAGGTGAAGAGAGAAACAGAGCAAGGCTTAAACACGGCAAGGAATAGAATTCTTTTCTATTTAATGTTCTGTCCTCCACTATGGGATGAATAATGGGAAAAAATACCAAAATGACCTCCAGGATAACTATTTTTACTTCACCCCAAGGTAACACTTAAATAACTTTTGCTCCATTCTACTAAAAAAAACCCACCAAAACACACAAAAAAGAGTGATGCCTAATTCAGATATGTTCAACAATTGTATCTTCAGTGACGAGTGTGATTAATGAGTACAAATAATACTATTTATTAGATAAATAAATCAGCTTCAGTGCCCTGCACTTCTCTGCAACTGCAGCGCTGTCAGATACCACCTGAGCCAGAAGGACACCTGTCAGCGCTGAAACCTTCACTCTTAGGAGACTTTTCCCACTTGAAAAACCACATTTTATCCTTCAAAATGCCAAAAAAACATAACAGAGAGTTCAGCTGAGTGTGCACCAGGTATTGGGATATGAAATATCATCCTGAACTCCTGGCAGGGGAGGCACCTTCTTGCACCACCCTCCTCTTCCCAGTTTCTTGTGCTGCCCTAGAGACTTCCCTGCTCCCCATCCAAGGGAGAGATCCCTGGCCTGGGCAAGGGTAGTGCAGTGGAAAAGTCAGGATTAATATTATCCATCCATGTCAGAGCCTGGGAAAAGGCACTGCTGCCTCCTCCTCCTCCTCAGGAGAAACCTCCCACCGCGCCGCTTTCCCCTTCACAGGGAAAAAGGAACAGGGGGCAGCAGCAGGAGGGCGCAGGATGAGGAGAGAGTGATCCCCTGGGAAAAGCACGCTCAGGACATCAAAGCCAGCACCCAAAAACTCACACCAGGGTTTGCCTTGCCACACGCCAGTGAGCTCCAGTGAAACCAGCCCGATTTCCCCCGAGCCCCAGTGTCCCACGGGTCCGTCTGCAGGTTGGTGAGAGGGAAAGGATGAATCAGACACCCTGACTGAAAGGTCACCTTTGCACATGTGGAGGTTCCGAGAAGTCTCTGCCCAGTTATGAACAAATACAGAACCATTCACATCTGAATTCCGAAATTTAATGACTCCACAGCTTCCCTAAAGAATGGAGTGAATTCCCAGAGATCCCAGATAAGGTTCTCCACCTTCCTTAACCACACTGGGATAGCTACCCACTGCCAGCAGACAACACAAGCCATTATATTGAGTATTTATATTATTAAATATATATA
>VZRS01007540.1:126840-172307 GCA_013398055.1 Ifrita kowaldi
CTCGTTGCAGCATTATTTAGTGGAAGCAGAAGACTTCCCCCTCCCCCAACCCCGCCTTCCCCTGCTCCTTAGGGAAAAAAAAAAAGGAAATGGGAGTGTTGTTCTGTAGCTGGTGATGGCTGCTGGCATTCAACACGCAGTTTCTCCACACAAAGACCCCAGAAAGTCCCAGTTCACTTTTCCCCTCCTATCCTGACCCAAAAAAGGTGAAATGCACTTTTCCAGAGGTGCACACAGAGCCCCACTTGTCCTGCAGGTGCTGCTCCATCTCCCCCAAACCAGGGCAGAGCAAAGGCTCATCCACCCTCTCCTGCTCATGGGAATGGCTCAGCCATTACCAGGTCCCAGGAAATTCTCATTTCCAGGTGTTCCATGGGGACTGCAGAGCTGGGAATCCCCGGATGCAACAGTGGCAAACAGAATCACCATGGTGGGAAAGAACTCCAAGATCATCAAATCCAACCTTTGGGACACAGGATCAACTCCCTGCACAAGATCAGCTCGATTTTAGAATCCACTTTAAGGAGCTCTGGTTCCTTCCACTGTGAAGATGATTTTTGGTCGCTTAGGAGCAGTCTGGAGTGAGCACTGCCATACAATATTTTATATTCTCCATTAATTGGTTCATACAGAAATGCAGTGTTGCACTGCTGAATGTGCTCTTGCAGTCTACATCCACCAAATTACAGTGCTCCTGCAGAGTAGGTAACTTTCCTATTTTCATTATGAACAGTATGAAAAGAAAGCAATTTATAGTAATTGTATTTCATGGGGATGTTGATTTCCTCCCTTTTCATCTCCAAACAATGAGCAAGACAGCCAAAAGATTAGAACCTTTCTCTTGAAATTTCAAAGCATTGTATAATGTTTCAGTTGGGTGACTTCCACTCCAGTTAAGCCCCTGATATTTTGGTTTTTCCTCCAATATATCGAGAGGTTGCAAGTATCAGCTCCAGCTCCCCAGTGGAGAGGATCTAACAAATTCATTCACAAGCAGGTTTTAGTAATGATTCTTCTCCATCCCACCTCCCTATACACAAACCTCCTCTTGGTTTACACAGGGATTTTGGAAGCATAAGGCACTGCTGAGCTCTATTATTATTATATAAGTTTTACAGAGCCCACAGCCCAGTAAGGATTTTGCCATTTTAAACTGGCACACATTCTGTGCCAAAGAATCCAGTGAAGTTTATTTGACTTTCAAACTAATACCCACGGGCAGATTTCTGAGTGCTTACGCTGATGCCGATCCAATTGCAAGCAGAGCTTTGGTATTGTGAGGCAAGGAAAATATTGGGTTATCAAATCACCATCATCCAGTTGCAAAAGAAAAAGAGTACAAACACTTCTACTATTTTTCTCGTTCTTGATATTTTTTTTTTAAGGTCAAAAAGAAAGAAAAAAAGTTTTTGTTATGTTAGGCAACTCTGTGTTATTGTCCGAAACAACGCTCTGTGAGTTTGAAAAACTTGGTCAACAAACAGAATAAAAGACACGAAAAAAGTATTAAGAATCCATACCAAATGCTCCCCTCTAACTTCTCTCTCAAGCTTGTCACCCAAATTTGTCCTGGGTCCTTTCTGCTGGAATATTCTTCTACCTTCAGCCTGCATCTGGAAACTACGGAGCAGCAAAACTCCCCAGCGTGTGTTAACACTGAGCATGTGCTTAAGTGTCCTGATCAAAGCAGGGGGGCTGCACATGCTTTAGAGCTACAGCTGTGCTTAAACTCTTTCCTGAACACCCTTAAACTCTGCCTGAAGTGCTTTCTACCTCTAGGACTCAGGAGTTCCCTCTTTAGAGAAGATCTTTCTAAACTGAAGGATCCGCTCCATGCTGATCTAAGCCTGCTTAAACCAAGAGGGCCCTGGACAGACCTGAAGATTTGGTCTGACCATGCAAAAGAAGTGGTTAGACTGGGTGCTAAAGGAAGAAGATGAAATTCCAAATAAAAACAAGTTGTTTTGCTTGTTGCATCCTTTCTAGGATGAACTAGGAATATGCTCGGTATGTACATACCCACCTAAACACCTAAAATGTGTTTTACACGCGTTCAGGTGAGAGGGACTTGTCAAAAAGGCATGGAATGTCAGCACAAGGGGGGATGGCTTCAAACTGAGAGTAGGTTTAGATGGGATATTGGGAAGGAATTGCTCCCTGGGAGGGTGGGCAGGCCCTGGCACAGGGTGCCCAGAGCAGCTGTGGCTGCCCCTGGATCCCTGGCAGTGCCCAAGGCCAGGCTGGACATTGGGGCTTGGAGCAGCCTGGGACAGTGGAAGGTGTCCCTGCCCATGGCAGGGGGTGGAAATTAGATCTTTAAGATCCCTTCCAACCCAAACCATTCCATGATTCCATGAAATATGAAGGAAATACATTGCAATATTCCCTATGTAAATAGATCTGTAATCTTTCTTGCTGTCTGGGAGGTAAACCAAGAACTCTGGGCTGACCAAGAGACTAGAGAGACACACTCTGCAATGGTAATAATGTGACCTTCATCCTGTGAACTGTACAAAAATCTCTGGGTAAATAATTGGCAAACTGGAGACACAGTCACCTTTGTGTCTCCAGATGTGGGTATTCAAAGGAAAGACAACAGAGAAAAAAGTGAATTTTGTTCCTCTTGCCAACCTTCCTGGTAAAAAGGAGGTTCTCCTCTGGGTAGAACTAGGCTACAAATAAAAAAAACTGCAGCACAATAAAAGAATTTGCACTGCAATTTTTGGAAGGAGATTTGAAGAAATCCACGCAAATTACTGCTACTTCATGGCACACGAAGACATGTAAAGGTATCAATCCTCTCAAAGAAATTCAGCATTTTGCTTAAATGCAGCTCCCAACATCAGTTTGGCCATGCCCAGTTTGGTGTGTGAGAGTCCAGTACACTCTTACCAAGCCCTTCAGCTGGACTGTCTCCCTTTAATTCCCAATTTTCCACTGGCTCTAAAGAAAATACCAGCAAATCCGCTCACAGAGGGGTAAAATCTCCCATCACCACAAGGAAAGGTCTCACAATTATGCTTTCAGCAGCGGCACAGACAGGGCTCAGGAGAGAACGGAATTCCAGAACGTGCCCGAGGGGCTGCAGGATCAGCAGCTCAGGGATGATGGGCTCTGCTCCCCAGACCCCCTGGTCCCCTGACCCCGGGACTGCTGTGCCTTTGGGGCTGCTGCAGGGACCTCTTCCTTCCATGCCTGAGTGGCTCTGATGCAGAACCAGGTCTGAGGGCACAGGACAAACTCCATGCTGGGAAAAACAGGATCCAGTTCTGGGATGGGCTCACAGCCACTGACCCATGGCTGGAAACGTGGAGGTCAGCTCCAGGTGGAAGGCACAGTGAGGGGAGGCAGGCACTTGCATTCCCCAAAATCCAAATACCACATGGAAGCCAGCCACGTAATTAAAATAATTAGCACTACCTGATCACGGGGACAACAAAAACTTGCATCCCACAAAAAACATCCTCTCCTCCAGCGCTGCTTCCAAGCTTTTGTACCTCTCAATCCCCTCCCTGCCAGGCCTTGCAGCACAGAGGAGGAGCAGGGAAGTGTCCTCACGCCTTTCCCTGTTCCCTGCCCTGTGGGCAGCCCTGTGGTCACTAGATGGTGCTCCCTGCCCCTGGAAAGGAGCATCCTCCACACCAGGCCGTGAGCAGCTCTTCCCCAAGGCAGCACTGACGCCTTCCAGTAAAGAGAATACTTTTAACAGAGGCAGGTAAAGGAATTTTTCCTGCTGCCCTGGCACCCACCATCAGTTCTGCACTCAGGGCTGGTTGTCAGTGCATTCCCACTTTTGCTTCCCTTCAGCTGCTCCAAACCACTTGGACAATTAATCCCTTCATGACTTTTCCTCCATCCCCACCTTCCTTCCTCTCACAATGAATTCACTGGCTGGCAGAGCCAAAAACTTGGGAGGGAACCCGATTTGGAGGCACCTTTTTTATGTAACATGACTTCATGGAACAACAGCAGTCAAGAATGGGTTCTTTTCCCAAGGAAAAAGCTTTACAGAAAAGAAACGCTGGAAGTTTTCAAACTGAAAATCAAAAAATCATTTCATTTACCAACTCTTATCTGTGACCCAAGCTACTTAAGATTCTACCAGCCAAAATATTTTTGGTGGCTACACCACTGTTTGCCCACCTTTTCTGGAGACCAGCTATAGCCTCTATATAAAAAAGCCACCACAGAACTGGGAAATGAAACAGAAGATCTGTTTAGATGACACTGGAATTATTTTCAACAGTCAATGCATGTCCTTGATATCAGGGAAGTCCTGACACTCGTTTGCAGATAGGGAATTGAATCCCTGTCTGCTGATGTGGGATTCATTTCATCAGACTTCAAGGATTTTACATGTAGGTGTCAGAACTACTCTCGTTCTCCAAGATTTCTGCAATTCCCAACACAACCACCTTCATAATTTTGTTCAATCTCACCTACAACTGCTACTTGAAAAAGATGAGATGAATTTCACCTTTAAAGTGCTTCTCTCTCTCCACAGCCTACAAAGGGAACCTCTGCTATTCCCAATTTTTGACAGCTCTGCTTATATGAGATGAATCTCACCTAAACATTCCTCCCTTTCTTCCTTAATTTCCCACCTCTGAAATACCAACAGTTGTACCACCGACTGCCAAAGGGGTGCGGTGTGGACTGATTAATTAATTGATTAATTAAAGTGCACTGAAATTTTCAGCTCAAAGTTGTCATTAATAAGAAAACCTATTTGGTTTATGTTTGATGCTCATTTAAAGCTGGTTATGTGACACTGATAACGCAGGACACAAATAAAACCCCCAAAACAAGACAAAACACCAAACCAAAATACTTCAAAAAAGCAACTTCTCTGCAAGGAAAAAAGAAGCAACCGTGAGGACAAAGGCCAACATTTTTCCTCACTTTCTTACAAATGTTTTAGGTAATTTTAACTGAACTACACAATAGTTTTTCAGTGGTTATCAGACAGTGTCCTTCAAAGTCCTCCCATCCCTGGATTGACGGCCACTGCACACAGCAAGTACGTCTGGAATATTGGATTTCTACCCCGTATTAGTGAGGCTGCTCCAAGATTTTAATCAAGAATGGAACCTATTAAAGTGTCTCTCACTCTCTGCTGTTTGGGACTCTCCCGATATTGTACTTCTTTGTTAGTGGCTGTGAACAAGAAACAGATGTGGAATATCTGTGTTTGAAACTCAGTGACCCTGAAAGTCCAGGGCTAACCCAGATCATTCTTAAAAACTGGAATCTGCCACTCTCTGAGCACCTTGAGGTGCATGCCCACACTCAGGGATAACCCCATCCCCACCCTCAGACACAAACAGAAACCCTCAGGACTGTGAAACACCTTTATGCTAATTATGAACTCAGGTGCAGTTCAACATTTGAAAAACAGCAAAAAAGGGATTCCCCGTCAATCTTTTTTCCTCAGTGTCAATCAGCCTCTTTCCACTCCAGACAGCTGCCCTCCACCAAAGGGGAATTCTCTATTTTGCCATAAGATTCAAAGAAATCATTAGAAATCAAGCCCTTGGGAAGTGTGATGTTACATCTTCTAGGAATACTCCCAAGAGCAGGCTGTGTGGTCCAAAAAGGATAAAATTCACACATTTCTGTAACTGTCTGATATTTTTGTCTCTTTCTTAAGACCCACTAATACCATATGCTTTGTGAGGGAAAAAAAAGGTTAAAAAAAATCACTGTTAACTAACACTGCTTAGCTACAGGGTTTTGTAACAGTTACAAAATTAAATTAAAAATACTGATCACCTCGGATCTGTAAGGCCTGATGTCAAACACCAACTATTCCAAACATACAAGAAATTCCATGTTAAGTCCTACCTGATCTGATTTCCGTATTTCCAAACCTCAGTACATCTAGAGAAAGACATTTCCAACAGCACATAAGAAAATGAGATTATTATCTTTAAAGTACTACAGTGAAATCAAAGGACTTGGCAACGATAAACCAAAGTATTTTCTCCTGGGGACTACTCATTTACTTTAATGGATAAAAACTGTGGGCATTTAGAAAAAAACACTGAATATAGTGAATTGCCAAGCTAAATCTAACTCAGAGCTTTTACAGACCTGGGATTTGTCATGATCATCACAACCTTTTTACCCATATCTAAAGCACTTTGTAGGTCACACAGTGCTTTAAGAAAGAAATAAATGTATATAAATGAAAATAAAGACAATGTCCTGCTTCCACTGACATGGGTGACAAAACTGCTTTTGCTCCAATGGGATCAAAGTTTCAACCCACTGAGAATTCAACAAAATGACACATTAACAGAGTTTTCTGCAAGCTGGGAATTCAGAGTTTTGGAGTGCTCTAGGTTGATCGTGTTACAAAGCACAAAAAGTACTGCCCTGTAACAAAAAATGGGCAGAAGTGGAAACAGGGAGGGAACCAATAATTGATAGGATTTAATGCACGATTTAAGGCTGGGGAAAGAATCCCTAAAGCCTTCTCCTACTGTGAGAGGCTTGCCAGACATGTGTGAAGAACTTGCTACAACATGTGTGTTGAATTACCTTGGTGGCCCATGACTCTCCCAACAACCACTCACAATGAGCTGGGATCCAATAGAACAGGAATTAAATTCAGCATTACTCCATGGAATGGGGCACTCATTTTGACAGGATCTGTGTTTTGGGCCTGGACCTAGAAAATGCCAAACTTTTCATGGCAGTCACCCGCATGGTGTGTCTGCATCTTCATCTCTATTTTCAACTGAAAGGTGGATTTTTAAACTGTCCTGTCTGGATCTGTCTTTGAATCACTTGATTTTACTCACTCTGGAATTATACCAGAATTTCTCACAGTGCAGGATGGTGACTGGTCCACAGAAGAGACTCCTGGTTAAAACATTTGGATCTAAATTCCTCCTGCACTTCCCCAAAAGGAGCAGTGGAAATCTGGACAGGATGTCCTTGAGGAAAGCCTGTCCCATGATGTCCCTCCAGTCAGATTTGAGGATCTTGATGGAGGGGTGATCCTCTTTTCCCCCATGAAGCTGTAACCAGCATCCCACACACGATTCTATCTTAACAACCCAGACAATGAGGAAAGGCTGCGAGAGCTGGGATTGTTCAGCCTGGCGAGGAGAAGCTTTGGGGTGAGCTCAGTGTGGCCTTGCAGGGCCTGAAGGAGCTGCAGGAAACCTGGAGAGAGACAATTTCCGAGGGATGGAGGGACAGGACAAGGGGGAATGGCTTCAAACTGACATAGAGTAGGGGTAGATGGGATATTGGGAAGAAATTCTTCATTGTGAGGGTGGGCAGGCCCTGGCACAGGGTGCCCAGAGCAGCTGTGGCTGCCCCTGGATCCCTGGCAGTGCCCAAGGCCAGGTTGGACATTGGGGCTTGGAGCAGCCTGGGACAGTGGAAGGTGTCCCTGCCCATGGCAGGGGGTGGAGCTGGATGAGCTTTAAGGTCCCTTCCAACCCAAACCATTTTGGTTTTTAAGTGGCAAATAGGTCATGATGGTAGAGCAGAAAAAAATGTTATTCATGCCACTGTCATTTTATTTTTAAGATCTGGCATTAAAAAAAAAAAAAAAGAAGAAGAAAAAGAGAACAGGAAAGAAAAAGTAGAAAAATTTTCCTTAGACTTTAAAGTAACCTAGATTTATATTTTAGTTAAATGTTGGTATTTCATAGTTTTTCAGTTCTAGGTTCAACAAAGGACACTGCTGGTACCTGTGATGTGTCACTTGGTGACTGTAACCGCTGGATTTCTTTTTAATGATCTCATTTTGGGTTTGAAAATAACACCACAGACGTGAACTCCAGTCCTGCAAAGACTCACAGCTGGCTTATCTTTACACAACTGAACGCTACGTTCTCACTGAGTTCAGTGAAGACTACATAAAATATAAGGGACAAATGTATGGATGTGGTTTTGCAGGATTGGGACATTATTTTTTTGAATTTTCACGTTTTAGGAGACATTTCATTGCAGCTGTAACTAAGCCTGTGTATGCTCCTTCACACCCCACAGGCACAAATGATTGGAGCCACTGGTTTGTATGTCCAGTGTGGGTCAGTTATCTGTGAGATTCATCAGAGTTTTAGGTGATTTAAACAGCACGTGAAAAAAATGCAGAAAAATTACAGAAAACCTGGACTTTCCTTGCCTGATGTGGAAAATAGTCTTCAATGGACTTCTTTTAGAGATGAGTCTGATAAAAGTCATACCAACAATACAGGAAAATGCCACTTGAAAAACAGTCCTGTACAGACGGATCAACCTTCCACCCTGAGCTGCTGACACCACTGCTAGTGCCAGGACTGCCTCAGGAGTTTCTCAGCACATCAGCCTATTTTGCCAACTAAACACAGGTATTTAGGATGGCCAGGAGGTTTAACACCTGAGCACTCAAACACAGAGCTCCTTCCCCTCCATGGTTCCAGACTTTCCAAGACCTCTCACCATCTGCATCACTTCCATCACAGCTCAGTGAAACCATATTTATTTATGGGCAATGAAGTTATTTGCCAAAGAATATATTTTTGGGGACAGCTGAAGACATTTGTTAGCTCAGGACAAACTTGCTGGGTTGTTCTGGCCTGATCAAAAACAACAGCAGGCTTTGAAAACACCAGGCATTCCCTTGAGCTGGGATTTTTAAGTGGTTTCCACACTTGATTTTCAGGACACTTGTGAAAGCAAAGGAAGGAAAGAGGATGATTCCCAAAGTTTTCAAGGAGGGAACCCCCAGTCCTTTGCCCACAGTAGCCCAGGACATGCTCAGGCACAGCACTGGGATCATCTCCATCCCTGAGCTTCCAACACAGCAGTGCCAGGAGGAGATTCACCACCAGTACCTCCCTCCCCAGCTCAACCTCCCACTTGCTCCTTAATCCTCCTGTGAGAAGAGGGACAGAAGGAATTCCAAACACCAGAACTACAACAGGACACTTTGTCAGACACTTCCCTGAACCAGAACCTTCAATCCCAAACCTATCCCGGGTCCTGCACATCGGCAGCCCCAGGTCTGGAGGTCAGGGAAGCTTTGTTTGCCATTGGAATATCAACAGCACACAGGAATAAAGTTATAAAGGAGTGCATTTCCCTCCAAGCTCTGTTTGTGCAGGCTTTGCTCAAGCCAAGCATGTGCAGAACCAAAGCATCTGCCAACATCACAAGCAAGATCCAAGCAAGTCCATCGAGACGCTGCCAGCCACACAGCTCTCTCCACCAGGAAAGGATTTGGAATGCATTATTTGACACAGAACCATATAACTGCAGAGTCAAAAATCACAGTCAGTGGTTCTCATCAACTGCCAAGAAGTGGGGTATTTTTCTAGCTTGAGCTTCTGATAGAAATCTAAAAAAATGCAAAAGAGTTACAGCAAGGCTGACGTTGCTCAGCTGTCATTCCAGAAATTGTCCTTTAAAAAAATGTTGCAGGGGATAACAAATAAGAGGATACGAGTTACTTCAAGTAAGGTTGGAAAACAGATTGCTTTTTCAAGCTTCCTATACCAAACCACAGAACTCTGTGCACCGTGAATATCCAAAATCATATGTGGTAATTTATGTTATTAATTTAAAGACTGCACAAAAGAACTCAAAACAATCTACTCTGCAATTGCAAAGATGATTTTCATGTGTTCAGCTCTTAAAATATTCAGCTGCTACAGGTGAAGGCTCATTGGAGGGATTTTCACCTTCAGGTTAATTTTCTTATGGCGTGGGGTGCCTTTTTTCCTACACTTTTAAAAAATTTATTTAAGTTACTTGACCATTTTTAAACTGGAACACCTACAGATTAAGATTAATCTCATGCATTAAAGTACCTTATGGAAATGATACACATAAATTCATGTTCTAATCACCGTGTTACTTCAGGCTTCAATCTCGTGGTGATTCCCTGGGCAAGACATGGAAAAACCCTCCTTGCCCAAACATTGAGAATATCCGAGGAAGGAGATGCGAAGGATAGAGCAGGGTGACAAACATCTGTATGCAGTGGGTAAATCAGGCTGCATAAAACAGATCATTAGGGATGGCACTTCACTGGGGGATGGTTTTTGAGGAGAACTGCTGACCAACGATATCAAAGCAGCAGACTGAAAGTGAAGGAAACTTGTGGTTTCTTTATGACTCGGAGATGAATTCTTTCATCAGATTAACCACTTCTGAGAGCATCCGGCGTGTCTGACACACTCGAGGGACAGCCAGGGTCTGTTCTAAGGCAGTGCATGCAGGGCTGACTCAGGGTAACATCCTCATTCAGGAAGGACATTTAATTTTAGATTTCACTCTAAGCAGATGCTCAAGCCCCACTACATTTGGTGAATTTTAAGCTTATCCTCAAAGTCAAGCATGTGCTTTGGCTACTTCCTGAATCCAAGATCGGCAGGCAAACACAGGCAGAAATACATGGAACTGCAGGAATCGGTGGAAGAAACAAAAACCTCAGATGGGGAGCTAAGAAAATGTTAATCATTATACAGAAAGTTTCCAGAAAACGATGAAGAAAACCCAAGTGAGCAGGACTAGCAGAACTGTGGTCTCCCACCCAAGGTCCTGGGGCACCAGCACCTCTCCAGGTCCAACCCTTGGAGAATAACAGCTGGGGGCATGGATAAAAGAAAAACCCATCTCTGTTTCATAAGGGCCAGGCTTATAAATTAGTAGTTTTTTCTGGAAAATGTTCAAATTCAATGCAGGCTTGGACATGGAATCACAGAATCATTAAGGCTGGGAAAAAAATCTCCAGGATCAAGTCCAACCTTTGACTAAACACCATCTTGTCAGCTGAACCACAACACTGAGTCCTCCAAAACTCTGAACTTCAAGTAATCAAGTGCATGTAAGTCCGAAGAAAAACTCCAAACACTCCACATTTGGTGACCAATAGTAGAGTTGGAAATTCAGACAAACATTCAGGTAAGTAGGCAAATTCATCAGAAATTGTTATGAAAATAGGAAAACAATCGATATGAAAACAGGAATTAGTCATTAGGGAATTAGTAATGAGGGAATGCCCTTAAGCTGAAAGAGGGGAGGGTTAGATGGGATTTTTAGGAAGGAATCATTCCCTGGGAGGGTGGGCAGGCCCTGGCACAGGGTGCCCAGAGCAGCTGTGGCTGCCCCTGGATCCCTGGCAGTGCCCAAGGCCAGGTTGGACATTGGGGCTTGGAGCAGCCTGGGACAGTGGAAGGTGTCCCTGCCATGGACATGATTTTTAAGATCCCTTCCAACCCAAACCATTCTAGAATTCTCTGATTTATGGTCTATCAAACATCCATAAGCCAAAAAAAAAAAACTCCAAACCAACAAACAAAACAGAAATGTGTTTCCTAAAACGGTCACTTCAGATTTCTTTTGCTCTAGAAGACAACTTGGGCTGCAGAGAACCAATATCCACCCCGGCAGTGTGAGAAGAAATACAAAGAGGCCACTTTAATCTGTAACAGGGCTGTCTATGGGTTGGCCCAACCCGAGAGAAAATGAAGCCATCCAGGTGAGCACAAAAGCAAAGTTCATCCTCCACCAGCTCCACACAGGAGCTGTCACTGAACCTCTGCCTTTTGGTGGGATTTGTGATGGATTTGAAATCTAATCTAGTAATAGACAACCTAATATCCTGCAAGGTGTTGGTCTCCTTGTGAGACTCAACTTTCATGAACATCAACCACTGGGAAGGATGTTCCACATTGTTCTCGGCTTCAGTGGGTTCCCAGAGCTTTGCTTCATGGAATAATAACAAAGTACAAAGATATTTGCAAGGACAAGTTGATGCTATTTGTTATCAAGTGAAATCAATTCAGAAAAGAATTGAGAAATGATCACACTTTTCTCCAAGCAAGCAGGAAAATTTCTCTAGCCTGCCAAGAGATGCAATTAGCTGAGGGAAAGCAGTTTTACCAGGCTTTGGAGAAACACAACAGGATTCTTTGGCAAAGAATTGGTCAGCAAATTATTCAGGGAAATAATCACGGAAATGACCAAAATTTCTTTTAAATGATTTGCTGGTGGGAAAGAATACTTCTGTGCTGGCACAAGGATACAAACATTTGTGAAAAACTTAGGACAAAGGTGACGGAGGAGAGCTCAGAGTAAATGTTTTGAAGAAAACACTGTTGGAGGACGTAGCTTTTTGTATTACAATCCCCACTTCATTCAACCTCCAGGAAAGGTCATTGATTTAATCAAAAGCTTTCTTTTCCCCCTTTGGTCAGACTCCCAAATGCACATACCATCAAGATCTGGTGCACAGAAATAATTTGAAGCAAATCTTCTAAAAAAGGTTTTGAAGATGCCTGCCAGTAGAACATTGTGCCTCACAGCTATAATATCAGAAAAAAGCCATTCAATTTAAATTAATATATTTGGCCAGACAGCTATATTAAAATTCTTGTTTTTTCAGTTATAATGGTAGCCTGTGGTATGACTAGCCCTCCTCAAAAATCTGTGTAGTTATTGCCTTTCTCTTGCCTAGGGTGCATCACATGTTTTTGATTTGGATGATCTGCATTGCGCTACCTCATTAAAACAAACATTTATGCAAAACAAAGGCCGTGTATCACAGGGCAGGGCTCGGGAGCCAGCTTTGAAGGCTGCAGAGCCTTCCGAGAGCATCTTTCAAAGCAGAGCTTCCGCCGGCCCAGCTCCACTTGTGTTGAACATTTGTGGATGATGTCAGGCGCGCGCGGTGCCCTCCGAGCTCTGCGAACGGGGAGGCTTCAAAAGCGATGCTGGAAGCAGCTGTGGAGCAGGGAAGTGTTAGCTGGGGGAATGGGGAGGTCGGGGTTTCTCCTGTCCCCTCCCGGAGCAGCCGCCGTGCCCTGAGGAGCTGGAGGTGCTGGACAGCTCCGCTTCTCCAGGGCCACCGCCCCGGGACAACCCTGCCCTCTTCCCAAAGGCCTTCCACCCCTGCAGGTGGGAAAAACCCAGGGAAAAACCACTTCCAGAACATCTGTGTGGGGAATCAGGAGGATGTATTCTGTAGGAATTGTGTTCCCTGGGTCGTTTGCAGCAACTGCTTTCAGCTGAGGTTATTTTTGCCCTTAATAATGTCTGGTTCCCTCCCACTGCAGGAGGAGAAAACTCCCTCACTTCAAAAAAAAAAAAAAAGGACATGGAGGGGCTGNGTGATCCTGAAGGGCTCTTCCCACCTCGATGATTCTGTGATTCTCTAAAAAGAGCTCCAGATAAACAGTTTAAATGCAGACTTTACAGATGTCTGAAGGCAGGTGAAATGAAACCTAACAAAACAACCCCTAAGATACATGAATCTGTGGATACATTTTTGGTGGCTTTCCTTAAAACACAAACAAACAAACAGAAACCCCTCAATGCCTCACACAATTCACAAAAAAAGTGCCAAGGTTAATGCTTTTCATCCAAATCTCCCAAGCTGCTTCAATGCCAAACTACATCACTACTAATTTAACAAAGTTTACACATGCTGGATTTTGGAAGGTTATAAAGATGTTACAGAACCTCAGTGATTATCATGGTTTTGTATAATGTATTCCTAACATTAATGCTTTATCGTGATGCCAAAATACATTAATCCATGCAGGCAAATATTTGCATACTTAAAATAAAATATTTACTGTTTGGCATTTCTGACACTCCACAAGCTCATTTTTAATCACTTATCTTCAAGAGTCAATAAACACTGCTAGTAAAAATTCAGGAGATTTTTCTACAAACTCCCTTAAAATGTAGCACAATTAGTGACTGTATTTATAACTCAACACAGAAATGGAATTACTAGCCTGTGTGCTACCTCAACCTTCCAAAGTAAGTATGGCTAATCCATATATTCTACAGTTGTAAAAAAGTAAATATTTTTAGGTTTTTGATGTGGTACATTTTGAAGTGACTGACATGAAATTATGGCAAGACTGATGCTTTGGAGGCTGAGGATACAAGTGACTTTTCACTGAGTATTTATTTGTGGGAGTTCTGCACAGAAGGATGATTCCAGTGGAAAATGAGCCCTTCTAGATTTGTTTCTGGCCCTGTAGCTTGGACAGTTTCAATCATCCATTAACAAAATTCACTACAGGAAATGATGCATGAAGCTGACCAGTCCTCCAGTTTGAGTAGAGGTTTTTAAATCAACTCAGTGAATTCAGGCTGGAGCTTGCTCAAGCTATGAATGGATTGATGAATTGTGTGAATACTTCAAAATAATATCTGTACAAATATCTGTACAAATATGCAGAAAACAACTCCACGTTCATGGATAACTATGGAAGGAAAAACAGACAGTATTTAGAATTTTAATAGTTTGTTAAAATACATTCAAACACTTGGCCTTAAGAGCTCTACTCACCAGTTTATCTTGTCATCTCCCTGTGGATAACTCTACTATCTCTTTTTTTTTTTTAATGGACTAATTATGCTTAGAAGTGAGTATTTAATTTCCTTTTACAAAGCTAGCAACTTGACTTTTAAAAATACATGCTATTATCTAGCACTGAAGCCTGCCAAAATAAAATAGCAAGGAGTGATACAGTTCATCACCAACAGAAAGTATATACAGAGAGCTGAAAAAAAGAGGGTGAGGGTTAAATCCCGTCTCTGTTAAAGCCAGGGGAGTTTTATCACTGTCTTCCTCAGAGCCTGCACTTCATCCCAGCTACTCATAACACTTTTCTTATTTGATAGGAAACAATTTAAAGTGATAAACAGCAGCCAAATTGCACGTGTGTGTGAGGAGGGGAAGATTTCCAAACAGCCTCAGTGTCGAAACTAAACTACTTCTGTCAGTTTGGAAATCTTTTGGCCTACCAGGCTAAAGCTGAGTTTAAGCAAGGGAAATATTTCTGCTTATGCTGGTTATCTGAAAGCTCCAGGCTGGTCAGACTGGCTCCTTCTGGAGTCACCTACTCAGATGTGAAGTTCAGGCTTGCCCAAATTTCAAAAGCGGCCACCAACCTTCACTCAGAAAATGAAGTTATTTCTATTAATGTATCTATATATCAGTTTAAGATCTGGTTTCAGGAAAAAAAATGCCTCACACAATTCCAAAAAAAATATGCTTTTTCCTCATTTGCTGTTGGTAAAACCTTTACTGCAAACTGAAGCCACATTCACAATGTCTGCAGCTCTGTCCATCTGGAACGTGCTGCAAAATTTCACCTTTGAGACCTGATATCCATTGCTGCTGAACCAACCATCATCATCATCATCATAACCAACCATCATCATCATCATCATCATCATCAAGGGGGGAAGAGGCTTTCAGAATCACCCACTCCCAGCTTTCAAGGTAATTCTACATTACTTCAATTTTATTCCATTCAGAAAGCAGAACTCTTCAAAGCAGGGAAGTTTAATATCTTGTATTGCTTTCCTGACAGAGTGTTCAGTAATATCCAGCTTTGAAACAGCAATTTCATTTACTCAGTCCCTTTAAATGATTTATAATTTTTTGCTTCTTAAAAAAACAAACAAACAAACAAAAAACCCAACCCAAAACTTTAAAGATATTTGTTATAGAGTTTTGCTCTCAAATATAAATATACAGATTGGATAAGAAAACATGTTTATGCTTCGGAGTAATGTAGCCAACAGACTTTTTGAGAATGGATTTCTACTGATTTGCTACCTGAAAATCAAAGTCATTAAAATGTACACTGACAGCACTGAAAGTTACGTAATTACAGATTCCTTCCTTTCTTTAAAGCACCTCTCCCTTCAAAAAATGTTTCCTCTGCTCCCATCAAGTGAAATATTTCAGGAAACTCCCTCACAGCTTATCTCTGGAAGAGGGAGGAATATGATGTGTGGTGGGTTCTGCCCACACGTGTGAAGCCGATCCTCGTCTCCCACATCCAAGGCAATTTTTAGCCAAAATTGTTTGCGGGCCCAGAGGGAATACTGGTTTCAAGTTAAAGCCACATGTAGAGCAAGACAGAGAGAAGAGATGCTACCCCCTGTCAAGCCTCTCAGATGTCAGGCTCTAAAAATACTTTTCTCTTGTCTGCCATGCCAAAACCAGTAATATTAACAGTGCTGCTGTTACAGCCAGCACTTCCAAAACTGCCTTCTCGTTAAAGCCTCTCATCCAAAACAATTTAAATGGTCTGTATCTAAACCACATGAAAGTCTCTAACAGTGGAGACAGGCGTTATCTGAGCCTCACCCAGCCTGGTTTGCTCATCAGGATCACCAGCAGGAACCAGTAAAGCATCTGAAATCACGGGCCCACTGTCCAGTTTCCTGGAAAAATGCTGTCAGCCACACACTCTCTTTTACACAGCTCCACCCAGGCTGTCACAGCCCTCAGTTTTATCGTATTTTTTCAGAAAAGCCCAGCTGACGCCGTGGGAAGTCCTGCATTTCCACATCCCAGTGTTCCCATTAAGCCTGTCTTGGAGAGCCTCTACTTAAGGCATGTACTTAGAAGATCATGAGAATTTGCACCTCCCAAAGACAAACCCCATCATTTTGGAGCTGCTGGTTCATTTCTTCAGTTTGAGATCTCCCTCTGCTGTAAAGGGCAATGGATGCCAGGCCGGAGCCTACAGCTCAGACTCAAACATCCCGCAGATTTTAAGAGGGGCATGAGAAGAGAAATTCCTTTCAGAAACTTTCACAAAGGAGAATCACTAATTTGATTTGTCTTGAATGATGTCAGGAAGCTTTGATTTCTAGCACTGGGCATCCAGCAGGTTGTCAGAGGATGCACCAGGCTCTTCTCAGTGGTGCCAATGGCATCAGAGGAATGGGCAGGAACTGATCCCAGGAGGTTCCAGCTGGACATGAGGCAGAACTCCTGCCCTGGGCAGGGCCCAGGCCTGAACAGATTGTCCAGAGAGGCTGGGGAGTCTCCTCCCTGGGGATATTCCAGAGCCAGCTGGACACAACCCTGTGCCCTGTGCTCTGGGATGGCCCTGCTGGAGCAGGGAGGTGGCACCAGATGAGCCACTGGAAGGTGGTCCCTTCCAACCTGACCCATTCTGTAATTGTGCATGGTTTACCTCAGAAATTTTTCTGGTGTTTGTTTTTAACTTTTGCATCCACCTGGCAGCTCTTTGTCTGATAAATTCACCTTCCTAAAGGATGCATGAAGTGGGAAAATACTTCTGCCTCCTTTGCTGGTGAGGTGCCACCTCCCCACTGCACAGCAGGTGACTGAAGCAGAGGGAGAGCTCAGGATGGAACAGGCAGCTGGCAGAGATGTGAATCTGTCTGAAGATCAACAGCTGAGGAGAGGAGAGAGGCTGAGGGCACTTGGTCCGTCCAGCTGGAGCAGAGGAGTCCGAGGTCGGAGCTCCCCAGGGGCTGCAGCTCCTCCCGAGGGCAGCTCCGATCTCTGCTCCTGGGACAGGGACGGCACCCAGGGAGCGGCTGGAGCTGGGCCAGGGCAGGCTCAGGCTGCAGAGCAGGGAAAGGTTCTTCCCCCAGAGGGTGCTGGGCGCTGCCCAGGCTCCCCAGGGAATGGGCACGGCCCCGAGGCTGCCAGAGCTCCAGGAGCGTTTGGACAGCGCTGCCAGGGATGCCCAGGCTGGGATTGTTGGGGGGTCTGGGCAGGGCCAGGAGTTGCTCTGGATGATCCCTGTGGGTCCCTTCCAACTCAGAATATTCTACATTTCTACGAAACAGAGACCACCTGGGTTGTTACCTCCACCTGGTGTTGACTATAAGGATAAGCCAAAAACAAAGCTGGTTTTTCTTCCCCTCATCCTGAAGTGGGAAGGGTGAGGAGCCTGCCTTGGCTGCAGCTTATTCGTACCTTGTTTGTCCACACTGAAGGCCTGGTCTCCCATGACCAATGCCATCACAAATACCAACAATTTGCAGAGTGGTCCCAGTTTTTCTGAAGCGTTGCAGACGCTTCCAGAGGCTGCAGGGACACGGCAACCATTTCCTCTGAGTGGTTGCCACATTTCCTCCCAGCACCAGCTCCGCTTCAGCGATGAGTGAAGGGACTCCTATAAAAATTGTCTGAAAAGCACTCAGGGACTGCTTCAGGATAAAAGCTGCAGTTCCTCACCATATGGTGCAAATGGCCAGGAATAATGTACCTCCTTGTCAGGAAAAGCTAAAATCTGCAAGAGGGAGGCACAGGGATCTGTGGAATGATACCTTCAGCTTGGGTTGGAGGGTTGTGCATTTGGATCTATTCTAAAGGACATCTTTCCAGCACAGACAAAAAATAAAGATAAAATTATTTAATTTTTAGGCAGATCCAAGCAGGCACCAAGTGTTAAAGCAAAACATTTCATTGAGCTCATAAAAGGGACAGGATTAAATATATATTTTTTTAAATTATGAGTAATTCTACAAGTGTTGCTGAAAGGAGAATCAACATACAGAAGGGATTTATGAAACTTTAAAAATTCACAGTCCCGTCAGGCCATGAGAGACTGCTGCCCTCCTATCTCACACACACAACATTAAAAAACAAAAGTAGTGGTTTGTAAATCCAAATTGCTAATCCCTGCACCTCTGACACCTTTAACTGGGCGCTAAAACGACCCAAGACAGCAGTTTGAAACATATTTGGTAGAACTTTAATTCCATTGTTATAAAGTTGGCTTGTGAATTTTATTTTAAGGGAACTCTTCGAGCCTGTGAATGCACCTTTCCACTACAGAATCAAGAAGCAGCAATGTATGCAAATCCTTTAGAGAGATTATCTTTACCTTAGCTCGGCTGCCCGAAAATTCAACATCTAGATTAAAATTGTTCCCTCGGCTCCCTTGAAATCTATTTTAAAATGAGATTAAATACCCTCAGGATATGCCAATATTTCCATGAGCTCTGAAGACAGGTTTTGCTCTCAGAGTCAGGTGAGATGGATCTTGATCCTAAAGACATAAAGTCTCTTTTCAGTGGTGCCCAGCGACAGGGTGAGGAGCAGTGGCCATAAACTAAAACTCCAGGAGTTGCCCCTCAGCATGAGGAGGAATTTCTTTCCATGGAGGATGGCAGAGCCCTGAAACAGCTGCTCAGGACGGGTGTGGACTCTCCCTGTCTGGAGACATTCCAAACCCACCTGGATGTGCTCCTGTGTCACTTGCTCCAGGTGACCCTGTCTTGGCAGGGGGTTGGGCTGGATGATCTCCAGAGATTCCCTTCCAACTCCAAGTAATTTGGGATTCTGTCACAGTAATGGCACGAAAGTCAGAGCAGGGTTTCATAGGCCTTATCTGAAGGACATCAGGAGGCAGAAATAATCGGAGATGGGAAGGCAGAAAACACATCCTACAAAGCGCATGGCCCTGGGCAGCCAGTGGCAGCCACTGCAGCTCCTGACCCGAGGGAACTCACGGCACGCTGGGATCTCCCTGACTCAAGTGAGAAATCAACTTGGCTCCCTCTGCTCGAACTGATACTGATGGAAACTCTGAATGAAGCATGTGGCCACTGCTTTATGCAGCTCCCCAAGTGCAGATACATGAGCTGAGGGAGCTGTAAATAGGAATTGGGTCACCCACACCACCAGTTTAAGTCCAGCTCAGCAGACAGGTGCTTATTTAGTGGTGGTTTTAGTCCAGGCCCCAGAAAACAAGATGCTGTCCACACCTCGGCTCACACCCATGCCCTGGCAGTCTTCTCCGGAAAGGAAGAGGCTTCCTCGAGGGACAGACACTGAACTATTCTCTCATCTTGCAGTGAATGTCCGAGGCCATGCCTGAAGGCACCGATGTGATGGAAGTGATGCTCACACAGATTCCTCCTGCTCCGCACTGCTGTCCCAGGCAAAAGGGCTCCCAGTCCCTTCCCAGTGCCCAGTCCACATGCAAATGCTGGCATGGAACCTGAGTAGAAACTTCACAGCCTAATACTACAACTTGCAGAGGCCACAGCTGACCCTGGGGCTCCCTCAAAGCATTTTTCCAAGGACATCACTTGACAGTGTGGCCAGAGACCTTTATTGTCACAGTCACGGAAGAAGTGAGAATTCCTTGGTCAGGAGAGAGTTATAAAGTGGATTTCTAATACATCACTGACCACCAGCTCTTCTGTGTTTTGTTTTTGTATTTCATTTCTTTCTTTCTGGAATCTCTGGGGCTGCTCAGCCTCGAGAGGAGCCCCAGCTGAGAGGGGCCCTCAGCCCTGGCTGTCCCTGGCTGCAGGGAGGGCTCAGGGCAGGGCCCAGACTCTGCTCCGGGGCCCAGCAGTGGCACCAGAGCCACGGGCAGGGCCTGAGCCCAGCAATTCCCTGCACAGGAGGCAGAACTCCTGCCCTGGGCAGGGCCCAGCCCTGAGCACATTGTCCAGAGAGGCTGGGGAGTCTCCTCCCTGGGGATATTCCAGAGCCAGCTGGACACAACCCTGTGCCCTGTGCTCTGGGATGGCCCTGCTGGAGCAGGGAGCTGGCACCAGTGACCCACTGTGGGCCCTTCAGCCTGACCCATCCTGTGACCCTGTGTGATGCTTTTAATCCAAATCAAACCCCAAGTATTTTTACTCCATCACAGCAGCTCCAAAAGCTGATTAGGGTATTAATTACCATCCCTGCCATTTGTCAGCCACTGCACCACATGGATCACTGCCTGGCCCAGACAGGATACAAGTGTACCACAAGCTTAGGACTTTGTGCAGAGTAACTCTTAAGAAAGTTACCAAAGAGAAATGGTTGTCATAGGATGCAGGTTCGTATTTCACTATAAATTAGAACCTGACAAGCAAAGAGCCAGAGATTGGTTTTCAGCATGGGAGAAGATTAATGCAGTGTCTCAAAAGTGCTTTTCAGTGTATTTAATTGCAGTGATAGTTATTCAATGGCACAGATTTTTTTACATTACTTTCTCAGATGGATTTGTCAGAGCGTGGCACTTTCTGCTCGGCTTGGTGAAACATTCTGTATTTCCTTCAGTCTGTCCTGAATGACCTAAAAAATACATGACCATGGATATCATCTCCAATCTGACTGGGGTCTCACGACCTGTTTTCCAGCTCATTACCAAAGGGATTAAACAACACCAGATTTAGGATGCGATTTGAGACATCTTGCTACTGATCTTGAGCTCCAGCCTGAAAAATTAGTTCTATTTTTTTCATGGTTTTTCCTTGTTATTTTTTCTTGTTTCTTTCCTATCCATTTTTAATGGCTGACCAAATGTCACTTTTTCCTTTGACAAGAAAGCTTTTTGAGCTGTTTTTTAAAAAAACAAACCCGTTCTTTCAAATCTGCTCTTTTTTTGTGTGATCTAAAAAATGTGCTACAACAAAGACTTCCAATTTTCCTCTGCAAAAGACGTCCCACTTCATATGGTTGATGGAGGAGGTGTATTTATAACTTTGCCATTGTTTATTATTGCGACTGGTTAGGTGTTATTTTTGCCCTGCAGTAAGGCTTGGAGGTGCTTCCCAGCTCTGCTCTCATGTTTGTTTTTAAAAGTAAGTACAAAGACTGTCACTCTTAAGTTCCCCACTTCCCCTGAGTCCATACATTTGTGTTGTGAGCAGCTCAGGCACTTCATTCTTCAGGCCTTTCAAAACTCCTGGATTAATACCATTAGGTCTGGGTAACTTGTTGCTATTTAATTTATCAGTTTGTTCCAGCACCTCGTCTGTTGATGCTGGCAACAGAAGCAAAATGCTTTAAGGGCGCCTCTAGAGCAGATATCTAAAGAAAGTCACACACACACATCCCTAAAAAAAATCCTCCCTCCAGCAGCCAGAATTAGAGATTAGAGCCTGGTTCATGGATGTGAGCCACACCAAACCAAACGGGGGATCCAAATAACTCAGGTCATTCTGCTGCCGAATGTATGGTACCACGTCAAGGCTCCTTATAATTAGCACAATCCGTAACAGATTTGTTTTTTCTCCCACATAGTAAACATTCCCATGCTTTATTCAGCTGAGGTGGCTGCTCCCAGCTGTGTGTGTGTGCAGGCACACGTATCACAGAGACTGCCCCGAGCACAATGTGCTACAGCTGAGAGACAAACCTGACCCGCAGTGCAGAATCATGGGATCGCACAATCGTTCAGGTTGGGAAAGACCTCCAAAATCATCAAGCCCAACCTGTGACTGATCCCCACCTTGGCAAACAGAGCACTGAGTGCCACGTCCAGGTGTTCCTNCCCTGGGCTCATGTCAGCACCAGCATCCCCAGGTCCAAACCCTGTTCCAGAAGAACCTTTGGTGGCACAATCACCATCATTATGTGGGTCTCATCCCAAA
The DNA here is from genome assembly GCA_013398055.1 of Ifrita kowaldi. Classification (NCBI taxonomy): domain Eukaryota; kingdom Metazoa; phylum Chordata; class Aves; order Passeriformes; family Cinclosomatidae; genus Ifrita; species Ifrita kowaldi. The sequence goes on from VZRS01007540.1 coordinate 148,969, forward strand.
AGCACCTGTGCTCATTAATTCAACCCCGAAGTCTGGGCTCAGTGCTGCTGGCCACGTCTGCCACTTCCTTGCCCCGAACTGTGGCAATAAGAACAAACTGAAGAACTGGCCAGGCCTGGGCACCTCTCTTTACACAAAGCAGCCTGGAGACAGACGAACCAGGGAGGGAGGGAGCTGACCTGGCAGCAGCCCCTCAGCCCTCTCCCCCCATCCCAGCACTATTAGGGCTGCAATGGGATCCATGTGTGACTGCCCCACATGTGCACGGCGCTTCCTGTGCTCCCAGCCCTGCCGGGGCTGGGCTGAAATGACAGCATTTCATTTATAAATCTGCTGCCAGAGGCCTGCAAAGGCTGGGCTAATTCTGGACACCTGCAAGGTCCGTGCAGGGAGCAGCCATTCGGGAAGAGAGGCAGGAAAAGCGCCGGGAAGAGAGAAGAGCAGCGCCAGCCCTGAGGACAGGAGCGCTGGGAGCAAGGAGAGCTGCTCCCTACATTTGCTTTGGAGCGTGTTTTTTGAGACCAGACAAAAACCCCATTAAATGTGGGGGTTGTTTGAGCTGTGTGAGCACATCCCATGGTGGGGGGGCTGCAGGTCGCACTGCCCAGGCATGACCCAGTGATCACCTCCCAGGCTGCACAAAAACTCTGGGATCTGGCTCCTTTCTAGCTTGAGCACATTAAACCAAGCACAGCCAAAAGCAAAGGTGGGGGAGGATCAAATCTGTGCCACAGCAAACCAACAGAAATGCTTTCTCCAAAGCCTGCCTGATAGATTTAATACGACTGGTTTTGGAGGCTATCTATCATTTTCGTTTGGCATGAATATAAATCCAAAAATCCCTTGATCCCAAGAAGGCACTGAGGAGACTCAGTCAAGATTGCAGAAGGGATGTGCTCCTTAACTTGGAAAGTTGGCAGATGATTTAATTTCGTTAGCAAATTTGACAGTGCCGTAGGAATTTTCCAAAATCAAAGAGCCCTTTCATAGGCTTCCCTACCCAATACTCAATCCAGTGTCTAAGAATAACATTCAGCCCTCATTAATTAATGATATCAGTCCGAATAATGTCAGATTGCCTCAGAGGCCTTGCCGGGAGGGATGAATCACACCCGGCCGGCTCCAAGGCTCTGCCTCTGACAAACTCCAGTGTGTGATGATGGAAAGCTCAGCCTGGAAACCTCACCCATGGAGCCCCAGCAGCCCTCACCCCATCTGAGGTGTGTGGGGCACACCTGGAGATGGACCCTGGCTGTATCAGGAAGGAAAGTATTATTTTCGCCCTGGTTAAATGGTGCTGCACCTCCCCAAGTGCTTTGTGTGGTGGATGCAAGAAAGGACTGGAGAGGTCCACTTATTTTTGGGATTCCCAGCAGAGTCAAGATTGTATCCAACAGCAAAATACCACTAAGAAATCTCTGTCTCTGATTCTGGCTTTTACCAGAACTACAAACTGAGATTTCTCACAAGCCCTACTCAGCTGATCCTGTTCCAACTCGGGAAAAGACACACCAGCTGTCTCTGTAAATGTACAATTTCACTGAAGCCACGATTATGTATGAAAACATCCAGACTGCTTCCAGAGTGCTCTGTCCTAATATTGACGTAAAATTGCCCCGCTTCTATTTGCAACGGGATCACAAATCCACGATTGGAGTTTTCCACGCATCCACACTCTGCTTTCTGTCACAGCTGAAAGCAGTGACTCCGTATCAGTCACGAACGTGAGGTCGGGTAATGTTTGCGTATCACCATCTTTTCACGTAAATGCTGCATTCCTGGGCCTCAAGAAAGATCTCCAGGCAAGAACAACCGCATTGTTTAACGCATTCACATAAATATTTATCCACGGACGTTCTCCCTTTCCCCTCACCGCGGCCACGGCTGGCCAGGCACGAACGTCATCCCCGGTGTCCCGTGGAACACCCCGGTCCCGCCACGAGGAGCAGCCCGGGGCTGAGCCCAGCTCAACCTAAACACGAGCTCAGCAGAAAGGCACATGTGGCCCTGGCTGTGGGATCCCGGTCACAGAGGCGAAGCGTCGGGCAGACAAAGCTGGGACTTGTCCTTTTTTTGTGCGGTGTTTGTTTATCCGCCGCACACGTCGTGCCCGGTAACACGACGCCACCAGTTTCGGATTACAAACATACCATAAATGCCATAAGTGATTTATTTTTCTGCCATGCCTGGGAAAGCAAATTTGGCGTTTTTTAAAAGATCTTGACGCTGATGTATTCTGATTGCCACTGCAAATATAGATGTTTTTGTTATGCACAAGCACCGTTTTGATGTGATGGCCAAAGCTCTCAGAGGGTTTGGTTCTGAGATGGAGCCTTGAGAAAGACCCATCAGATTTCGGGACCCCCGCCACAAACAATTTTCAGTTCAGTAGGACTGCTCGGAGAACAACTTCAATGTGCTGTTTACTCTGAGGCACGTTGGTTCTAAAAGCCACTGACAAGTTTTGCACACAAACATTTGTGTTTGGAGGAGGTGCTGCCAAGCAAGCCTGTAAAAACCATTAAATCTAGAATTTGTTACTTCACTACAGCACTCTGAAAAATCACACCGAGTGACTGCATTTTGAAAAATCTGCTAAAGTTAATTTCACCCCTGAAATGTGATTTCTTTTAAAATCCTTTTTTTTCCTCTGTAGTCCCTGCCGTCGGATCCATCCCAACATCTGGAGAGCAGAATCCAGGCTGACAGACTAATGCACATGTGGAGGAGTGTGTCTGCTCCTTTGCTGCTTCTCAGGACAGACACATTGTCTCCCTCTCCTTCTGCCTGTCCCCTCCTTTTCTTTTCCTTCTTTCTTTTTTTCCCCCCCTTCCTTTAATAAGACTCCACATGTCTTGCAGCTCTCTGCTGCGAATGTGACCAGGATGTGATATTGCCTTGCACCGACACACAACGTCTGGCTTAGGTGATACCAAGTTACTGCCCTGGCTTTGAATGCCTGCAAGGTTATTAACCAGCACATCTGGCTCTCTCCCTAGGAGGGTGAGTTCTGCAGTGCCCCAGGAATTTCTTTCATACACCACTTTTATTAGCTTTTCAAAAGAATACGGATTACCACTGGAAGGGAAGACTTAGGTCGTTTGCAAACATATTGGTCCCCAACCTGCTTGCCATGTTTGAAAAGCAACAATAACGAAAATTCATTATTTGACTTTCAGAAGTAATCTTCCTTCATTTTAGCACAGCCTTATTGCTCTTGGCCTGCTTTACTGAAAAAATGGCTGTGATTTGTGATAAACAGAATTTTAAAAGAAATGACATTACAGAAAACCACAAGGATAACTCAGTTTGGAAATAAAGCCCCCAAAACATTAATTTCTAATCCTATTTTTCCTGCAGACCTCACTCAATGATCACAGAAGGGAAGTGAAATGTGTTTCAAGCTTAATCAAAAGAGAGAGGTGCATGTGCAGGTCCAGAGAGCAAATTTATCTCCTTTGCCCACACATGGAAGTTGCACAGGACGTGAAGTTTGAACGCACAAGTGATATTACTGTAATTTCCCATCTGGACATCCCTATTTCAGTAATGCCAGAGAGGCCTTTTCTGGTTTCATTTATGTCATTTCCGAAGCAGTTTAAGACAAACGGGAAAACTATGGAAAAAAAAAAATCCATGTGGGGTTGTTACAGAGGGAGCTCCCCAGGGCTTTCCTTCTACCTGCCCAGCAAAGTTCAACATTCCTGGCCAAAGTTCTCCTGAAAAAAACTCGGGAAACACCTGCCCAGCTCCCTGCCTGCCTCCCAACCCACCTGGAACTCCACCTTCCCAGGAGGAACCTCCACCACCTGCCACTGCTGAGTGCACCTCGAGTCCAGACAATATTCTCCATGCAGAGCTAAGCAAGCCCAGAAAAAAAAAATAAAATTGCTGGACTTGTTAATTAATCTCCTTTGGAAGCCACGTGAGGCCAGATTTTCGGAAGCTGTCGGCACTCAGCAGCTCCCATTGTTCCAAGTGGGAGTTGTTTGGCACTCCCAGCTTTTGAAGGGCTGCTCCTTCACGTAGGTGTTTAAATGGGTGCTCTGCTCTCCACTAACCTTTCGCAACTGCTTTTGGCCAGGCTGACCCTCCAGAAATATCCCATTGCAAAGAGCAGTGCAAGCACTCACAGAAAAGTCTATTTTAAAACTGAGCATAAATAGCCCATACTCCTCCAGCCAGGGAAAAGAAACAACATTCTGTGATTTCCCCAGCCAGGCAAAAGGTTCACAAACTCCAGCAAATTCATACAATGAAAACAAAACAAAGATTCCTAATTATGCAAATGAAAACAGTGAATGTTTTCAAGAATGTCACAACCTTACGTGGGGATTTCTGCCAAACAGAGCAAGAATTTAAATCCATCAGATAAAACCCTGATTTCTTTAGATTAATATCCAAACAAAAGAGATGCCTAGTTGAAACCTCTAACCATAAATTCTATCATCAGATAAACTACAGCCAACAGAACATAAAGATCTTCTCACCTCCTCAGGTCTGAATCTTCTGAAAAGCCCACCTTGGCAGCCTTAAGACTTGGCATTATTCAGTCAGCTCCAGCCTTCAAAATAACCACGACTCATTTGGTCCACTAAGGCTCATGGAAATCCTTACAGGGTTTTTTGTTGCGCCTGCCTATAAATTGCATTGTCTTCTTAAGGCTTCCTGTCCTGCAAACAGAGGCACCAGCACAGAGATTCAACTGAGATTGTTTTCCCCCTCTTCTGCTGCTTTTATTTAACACACACACACAAAAAAAAGGGGGGGGGGTGAGAGAGAGAGAACTGGTAGAAGTTCCTTACAGGAGTTGGAAGAGGACATCTGCAGGCAATTTAACATGAGGGTTTGTTTCTGTGTCAGCTGGCAACCCCTGGATAACTCTGTCATGTAACTTATATGCTAAAACATGATGTAGGACAACCAGTGAGATTGGGTAAATATGGCAGCACATCAGTTTTATTTGATTAAGATTTATACTTTTTCGAAGGGAGCAGCCCTGCCATAAACTCTGAAAACAAATACGGCCCTAGAGTTGTGAGTGTCCCACCCTGATCTTCAAACCCACCTTCTGCTGCAGCCCAGGAACAGAAAACAGGTTTTTTCAGGTGGAGAGGGGAATTTCTCTGTTCCCTCCTGATTCAGCAAGGATCCAGCTCCTCCTCCTCTGCAGGTGACAGCAGCAGAATGTGGAAAGGCTCAGGCAAATACGAGGCTGAGCCCACAGTTTGTGCCTCAGTTCACTGCTCCCTGCCCATTCCGAAAGGCAGCTCAGGAACACAGACCAGTATTCCAAGGGTGCTCTGGAGACAACCCAGCTCCCCAAGTTCCCCCACCCCATGTGTTTAACTTCCTCCCAGCGAGAAGAATCTGGTCAAGCGAGGAAAGCTCATCCATCCTGGTTCCACTTCTGCTCTTGCATCAGATCTTACATATTTTGACATTTACAGCCACGCATTTGAATTGAGACCCTGATTAGATTCAATTGGTAAAATTACCCTCCTCCCCCTTCCCTCCCCCTTCCTCTTTGTGTGTGTGCATGCTTTGGTTTAGATTCTTAGTAATTTAAAAATCAATCTGGCAGTTAAATTTTTAATGGCATAATTGCTCCTGTTGCCTAAATTTGTTTAGTTTGTGCTTTATTAGCATGTAATAACTGAAAGTATATTTTCCTCTGTCTGAGTTAATAACGTCTCTGCGATGGCTGATGCACTGTGAGCCGGCTGGCTGCAGTTCTGGGACAGCGCTGGGGAAACTGCAGAGATTTTCTGAAGCTGTAACTTAGGAGTCGGGGGCTTCCCTTAAGTGAATCCTCAGCTGGCCTTCACTTAGGTTTTAAACAATTTTTTTGTTCATTTTGAGGGCCTCTTAGTCCAACTGCAGGGCAGGGAAGCTCTGTTGTCCCAGACCTGGACACGTGTGCCAGCTGTGTCACACAGGGTGGGTCAGGCTGAAGGGCCCACAGTGGGGCACTGGTGCCACCTCCCTGCTCCAGCAGGGCCATCCCAGAGCACAGGGCACAGGGTTGTGTCCAGCTGGCTCTGGAATATCCCCAGGGAGGAGACTCCCCAGCCTCTCTGGACAATGTGCTCAGGGCTGGGCCCTGCCCAGGGCAGGAGTTCTGCCTCCTGTGCAGGGAATTGCTGGGCTCAGGCCCTGCCCGTGGCTCTGGTGCCACTGCTGGGCCCCGGAGCAGAGCCTGGGCCCTGCCCTGAGCCCTCCCTGCAGCCAGGGACAGCCAGGGCTGAGGGCCCCTCTCAGCTGGGGCTCCTATTTCTAAAAAAGAGCTAAATTCAAGTCTCCCTGTGCTCAACGTAACTACACCAAGTCCCCATGTAAAGAGTGGAAAGACACAGGTGCTTCCCATGGAAAATTAACCCCTCCCTAATACAGGCCTCTCCCCCTTTCTTCAAAAAGGGAACCCAGATAATGCTTAAAGTAATTGAATGGTTTGGGAAGAAAGGGACCTTGAAGACCATCCAGTTCCAACCCCTTCTGCCATGGACAGGGACACCTTCCACTATCCCAGGTTGCTCCAAGCCCCATCCAACCTGGCCTTGAATATTTCCAAGAATGGGGCAGCCACAGCTTCTCTGGGCAACCCATGCCAGGATTTCTCCCATATTATTCACAGCCTGGACAGGCCAAGTTTCTGGGATCTTGGAAAATCTCTCTATGTGACCAGGTCAGTATGGATAGAAACCTGTGTCAGCCCACCAACTGAGGAGGGCTCTCAGCACACCTCAGACTTACCTCCCTCCTTCCCAGTGCTACTTTGAATTTGCAATAGCAGGTTACAGTGTCCCACCAAACATTTACTGCTGTTCAAGGAGGTGATAATGACTGCCAGCAAGTTTATCTCTTTGATCCAAGGCAATCACAGATTATATGGAATATACAACACACATGCCAAACACTCTTTTAAGCCTCAGCAGCAGAAGAAATTTATCCCTTTTGTGTCACAAAAAAAAAAAAACCAAAACCAAAAAACCCCACAAAACTACTGGAAGCAACAGAAGCACTGGCCTAGAGATGTAGGAGAGTAGGGTTAAATGGAATATTGGGCAGGAATTGTTCCCTGGGAGGGGGGGCAGGCCCTGGCACAGGGTGCCCAGAGCAGCTGTGGCTGCCCCTGGATCCCTGGCAGTGCCCAAGGCCAGGCTGGACATTGGGGCTTGGAGCAGCCTGGGACAGTGGAAGGTGTCCCTGCCATGGCAGGAGTGGAGCTGGATGGGCTTTGAGGTCCTTTCCAACCCAAAACATTCTGGGATTTTACATTTTACAGTAAAATTCACCCACATTAGCTGAATTTAAACATGCTGTAGGGCATGTTTAAAATGCCTTCAAATCTGGAGGGCAGCATTTGGGGTTTACAGGTTATCAGGCAGCAAAAAGCTGAATTTCTGAGCAGGACCTGGTAGTGAAGAAAGCACTACAGAGCCTCCTGGGAACAGAACTCACTGGCCACACAGCCATGGGATTTTAGGGGCACAGCAGTCACCCTTTCTGCTCTTCTAGGTAAGGACAAGATAGACTTTTTTGATAAATAAACAAAATTGCACCAGGAATGCACATACTGCACAGAATCAGTTTCTCTTTCTAATTAAACACGTATGGAAGTACCCAAATATTGGCTGCTGACTTGAGCCAAAGAAGATTTTCCACAACAAGAATTTGAATTGTCTTGGGAAAGAACACTGAGAGTCTGAAAATATCCTACAAAACAACAGGGAAAAGACTTATGGCAAATGATAAAACAGCAAGTTGGTGAAAGGTATCTAATCAAATACCCATAACTGTTTATGAGGTAATGTCTGTATTAACAATCTAAAGAAGGGGATAAAAGGACACATCAGCCAAAGATACTGCACCCCAAAGTCAACTTTGGGACACCGGCAGGATCAGTGAAATAATCCAAAAGGGTCTTGAGGAGATAAGAACATGCGTAGGAAATAATGAAGCAAAAATTCAGATTTAAAGAGGACGAGGTTTAGAATAACCTGAAATACGAGATCTTCTAAAAAGGGAGGGAAGAGAAAGAGGAGGAGGAGGGAGAGTGAGAGAGAGGGGAGATTAATTTTTGAACAGATGAAGCACACCACCAAGTCCAAGAGGATCATCTACCCCTGTCTGGGCTGCTGGAGCAACAGCCCCTGGAAGATGCCTGCTAGGTATTACCAGAAGTGTAACAAAGTGGTCATTTGTGACCACATCTGTGACCAACCAACCAGGACAGCTGAAAGCAGGGCTGTATGCAGAGGTGAGGGGCAAAGCTGCCCGAACCCCCACCACCCAAAATGGACTCTGAGCAGAACTAATGTGCACAGGCTGCGGGTGCCTGGCAACCTCCCCTTAGCTCTCCCTAAGAATCTCCCTCTCTAAAAAGGTAAGGAGGAGCAAAGTCAGTGTGAAATTAAGGAGTTTGAATCCGTACAGAGCTGATTTACAAAGGTTTGCCAAAGTGGGGAGCAGGGTGGCTGAATACGAGGAAACGCTTCACGATCGTGAATCATGGGGAATCATCTCTCAAGAAAGTTGAAAGATGACCCATTTCTTGGGATATTTGTGGTCAGATCAAGGCAAAATACAAATCCTGTGTATATTAAACAGCAAACTCTGACTTGCTGGGAGACAGTCTCCACACATCTTCAGCATTTGCTCTGCAGAGCTGTGCGAGGATAGTCCGAGGCAGGTGGCTTCTGTAACCAGTTCTCAAGGAAGAAGGACACAGCCCTTTAGAGAGCCCCAAGTCTGCTCCAGAGCCAGAGTTTCTTGCACCCCTTCCCTTCAGTCACCTCAGTGAAGCCACACACAGATGCGATGGCTTTAGAGGCACAAAACAGCACTGGGCACTTGGGCTGATGGATTTGCTGACCCCACATGCCAGGGTGGCCAGGACCTAAGGAAGAGGGGACAAATACTGTGGCATTGAGAGACCTTTACAGGCTGAGATTTGGGAGCCCTCAGTCCCACTCCATGCTCTAGAGCAGAGCAATAGGAACAGGAGGAATTCTTCTTTCTCGGTGTCCCCAAAGTATAACCGGTTTTGTTCCTGCTCCAGTTTGTCTCGTCCGTCTTTCCCAACTTCTTCTCGTAGCTTCTCCCCACCCTCAGCTTCCCACCCTGGCTCTGGTTTCCATGGCCATCCATTTTATGATTTCTACCCATCACCAGTGGAAATGTCCAGACTTTCAACCGTCTGGCAGACTGCAGAAATGAGATTTAAACACATCTGACTCCATGTAACAAAGGGGTTCATGTAAAGCACATCTATCAGCCAGAGCTCTGAAAATGCATTTGGTACTCTTTAGTTTGCTCTTTCCTGCTTATGAAGAAGATAATTTTTGTTTAAAAATGGCCCCACTTAAGGAATTATCCATGCCATTAGTCCCTATAACAATAGAGATTAAAGTCTCTAGTCCATCCCCTATCAAAATAACATACTCTTCTTTGAACATGTCATTAACACTGTTTTCCATCTGGTTGTTGGCAGCAATCTTGGATTTGCTCCGAATTGCTGAAAGTTCATCAATTACAGCACACAGAAGCCATTATCTCTCTTTTCCTTTAGCAAGGAGGTATTTGCTCAGGCAGACAGAAGAGGTAGAGTTCAAGAGAAAAGAAAAAAAAATAAAAAGGAAGAATTTACTCACTGGAACTCTGTGGCAATCATTTGGTTACAATCCAGAATTTTAAGCTGCTGAGAAGTGAATCACAATTTCTGCCTAGGAGGGGATTCTAGAGTTCAAATCCAGTAGTGATTCTGGCATTATTACAGGTAACTGATGTGTGCTGACACAGGAGGGAAATAGCACAGCAAATCCAAAGCCTGGCAGTGTGGGAGCTCTGAATGAGCACAAGAGGGGAGGAGTGCCACCCACACCCATGGTAAACTCTGTGTATGAACTCATCCATGGCAAACTTCATTTTCTGAGGACACAGGGCAAGCTGTGGTGATCATTCAAACAAGATTTAGGGGCTGAGACCCAGCACAATTAGTAAGGAGCACAGTGACACTCAAACAGTGGTTTTACTAAAGCAGGGGAAGAGCTTTTAAAGTTTCTCCAGAATAATGAATGAAGTCCACAGTGAGGGATAAGAAAAAGGGATGGAGTTACAACTGTTCAGCTTCGGGGGCTGCTGATACTAAAACCTTTTCACATCTGTCATGGAGCAGGCAGGAGTTACCCCTGAGCAGCTGCCAGGCACCAGTTTGCAGCCCAGGTAACATCCAGGAGCTTGTTCACCTCTGTGCTCTGGGGCTGAAGGCACCTTCTCCCACTGAGAGGCCACTGCAGGACTTTGCCCATTGTCATCACCGATTCCCACCTGGAGGAGGGTTGGCTCATTGGCCAGCTGCATTCAGGAGCAGTTATTCCATATTTTCTGGAAGGGATGGGAGTGTGTTATCACCTGGTGGCACCCTGTGATGGAGCAGTACTCCATGCTCTGTGTGGATCACCTCCCCATCCAGGCTGCAATGGGTCTCAGTTTACTTCACGTGGGGCTTTGGGCAAAGCTCTTTGTATCCTTGGCTCGGATTGCCATGCTCTCACTCCCAGCTGAGCTGCCCAAATATTGCTTTACAAGCAATGAAAGAAGTGCTTTAGCCATGCAAAGAATCCACAAGGACCAGGCTTCTGGCTTAGGCAAGAGCCCAAAAAGAGGTGGGGGTAAAAGCCTGGCTTTATCCTCCTTATCCTGGAGGATAATAATAATTCTTGTTGTCCTTCCCTTCTTGTCCCCCTGCCTGTTCAGGCAGAGACTGTATTGTGCATATAAAACTCCCAGCATAACAAAGTCTTGGATCTTATTTAGAGACTCGACAATTCCAGGAAAAATAACAGATTATATCAGACCCAGAATATGCTCCTTAACAAATAATACCAGATAAAAAAAAAAAAATCAGATTTATCCATAACACAATAGATTAGGTGCATCCAGCAGCATCTCTACGCTGCCACAATTTGAAATCCAACATATTCTTTGGCCAGCAAAGGAGTTCTGAGATCAGGTTTCGTGGTACTTCCAGTGACAACAGTGACAATATGGGATGCTGTGCACAGAAATGTGGATGTGCCACCACAACTCAGGCAGAGCAGTGCTAAACTCAGAAGAAACAGCTATGGAGTAATTCTTTTATTTCTTCTGAGGAATCAGGTTTTCATTCATTGCAGTATCAGGAACAGCTTCCAGATTTGATAACCCAAATTTGACGGATTCAGAGGCAACAACCTCAGTTACATCCACAGAACAAATGAGGTTGTACAGACACAGACCAGCTGAGCTTGGCTAGAAACGTCTGATGCCCTTTGAGAATTTTTTATCAAGAATGTCCTCCTTGATTAAGCTGTCTGGGGTGTAAATTGTTCCCATTCTTCACCTTCTGCAATGAAAAACCAGGGTGTGCCATTCACCCATCCCTTCAACCATCCCACATCTCAAAATCATCACCAACAAACAGAAAAATCAACTAAATGTGAACAGACCAAATCTTCCACCAGCCTTGATTCAATGAAAATCACACCATTTTCCCAGGACAGATATCATTTCTGATAAACACAGTAATTTTTTTACCTCCAAACCATGCCCTGTGTTCTCCTCTCCCAGTGAGGCCCAAAGGAAAGCAGTAACTTGTTTTTTCTGAGAGTTGGTTCCACAAAATTCCCTGGCAGTGATGGCACAAGCTAACTAAAGTCAAACAAACATTTGACCTTTTCTGAAACTAGAATTTAACCCTTAAAAAAATAAAAGGCTGATTTAAAGGTCTGTATTTACAAAGCATAAATCCCTAAAAACAAAACATGCAAATCTCAGGCAGCATTTCAGAGTTTTTCTGTGACCATGGTTGTAAGAACTGGAGTTTAATGATAAGAGAACAACAAAAATATCACATTAAAGTGTGTGTTAACAACGGTCTTGCCCATAAAAAGCCGCAATTCTATTGATGTGAGGAGTCTTATTTATTCCAGTCCCCATACAGGCACTAAATGTGTGAAACTGCTCAAAGATCAGGGTCAGAATTCCCCATATTTTGCTGAACTGGAACTGAAAATCCAAAAACATCCATCTTTTTTCTTGTCCACATCAAATGTTTCTTTCCTTTGCGCTTGGACAAAACACAAGGTCGTGACTCAGGTGAAATTACTCATTAGGGAGCCACAGGGTCACCAGATCAATGTCAGATGTTTCATTCAAGCTGAAAAATGTAAAGCTTAATCTTTAGTATCTCTGGAATGAAGCTGCCCAAACAGAACAAGGACACACACTTCGAGGCTTTCCAAACATTCCCAAAATTGTACAGGATCTGCCTGGGTGCACAATGGGTGTTTGTGGGTAAGAATCCAGCTCTTATTATTTCCCATTCAGGAATGGAGCACAAGAACATTGAGATTTGTTACATTTTCTTCCTGGTAGCAGAAAAGGCTGATTTCAAAACAGCACACACAAAACTCAAATGAAATCCCCATTTCTGAAAAAAAAAGACATCTCTGAGTATTCCTCTTGCCATATTCACATGTCCTTTGCATTACTTTTCCACACATGTTCACGTAGAAAACTTAAATCTTGAAATCTGTCAAATCTTAACAATCCAGACACTTCCCAGAAAGTGAATTTTCAAAGTTCCGGCTTTAAATGTGCATGGATGGGGCTGTGGCTGCTAATTGAAGGATATAAAGAAACACCACCACGTGACAGAATACAGTTAATTAAACAAAACACGATCAAGGATGATTGCAATGAACCCAGTTTGTCTCTTCTGCATCCTAACAGCAATGAGAGATCATGGAATCATAAAATCATGGAATGGTTTGGGTTGGAAAAGACCTTAAAGCCCCTTCAGTGGCCACCCCCTGCCATGGGCAGGGACACCTCCCACTGTCCCAGGCTGCTCCAAGCCCCAATGTCCAACCTGGCCTTGGGCACTGCCAGGGATCCAGGGGCAGCCACAGCTGCTCTGGGCACCCTGTGCCAGGGCCTCACCATCCACAGGGAGGAATTTCTTCCTAATATCTGAACCCAAATTTCCTCTGTTCCAATTTGAAGCCGTTGCCCCTTGTCCTGTCACTCCAGTTCCTGATGAATTGTCCCTCTCCAGCTTCCCTGTACCCCCTCAGATTCTGGCAGGCTGCTCTGAGGTCTCCACTCAACCTTCTCTTCTCCAGGCTGAATAATCCCAACTCTCCCATGCTGTCTCCATAGGGGAGCTGCTCCCCTTATCAACTTTGTGGCCTCCTCTGGACTCACCCCAACATTTCCATGTCCTTCTCATGCTGGGGGCACCAGAGCTGTGCTCAGCAAAGACCACCACACCAAAAAGGCTTTCCCACATCCCCCGCACTTCATCCTGGCTTATTTTTAAGAATGTAGCTATGTCCACTCTTAAAGCCCAAATGACCCGAGCATCCATGGCAGCTTTCCAGAGAATGTGTTTAGACCACAGCAGGCCCTAATGACAGAACAGAAATCAGAAGGATTTGAAGTGGAGTTGGCCAGCTTTCCTACCCCAAACACAGCATTAAAGTAATTGCCTTCCTCACACCCTTTTTCAATAAAACAGCAACTTTGGGGTGATGTTCTGCTGAGAACAGGCTCCTACAATTCCCTCAAACACACCATTATGGAGATTTTTATGCAGCTCTCTTGCTGTAATAAGATACTTTCATACCCAGCCTTGCCCTCTCCCACTAACTCCTGTGGTTACAAAAACCTTCTTTGGGCACCAGTTTTGGCAGAAAGCATGAAACTGAGTTATTCTTTATGTTATTTCTGCTGCTGCGGGCATTTAGACAGCATGAAGAGGTACTAAATCCCCTTCAATGTTTTGAAGTCTTACTGATTGTAACCCATGTTGAGGCAAAACTCCATTTTTGGGGGGAAGGAAGGTTTGTTTTTCTGCTCTTTCCATAAAAACAACTGAGGACCAGAAGTCTGTGGAAGTGCTCGGTTTGGAAAACCTGGAGATGGGAAAAGAACGAGCTCTCCCACTACTGCAACTCATCCTAGTAACTAAACATGGCCCAAAAACAACACACAGGGATAGAGAGAGAGAGATTCTTTCATTCACTGCATTTTACAGAAAAGGGGAGTTGTTTAAAATAATATTTCATTTTTATTCTATGCTTCAGTTAAAAATAAGTTGTAAAGGGGAGCTTTTTCTAGAGAGAGCTGCTGACTGGAAGATGGCAGCCAGCTGAGGAGAAACTCCATGAAAGGTGTTGCAGAAAATGTAACTTCAAAGAAAAACAGACAGAAAGGCAGTCAGAAAGGATGAAAGAGCCCTTAAAGCTCATCCAGCCCCACCCCTGACATGGGCAGGGACACCTTCCACTGTCCCAGGCTGCTCCAAGCCCCAATGTCCAACCTGGCCTTGGGCACTGCCAGGGATCCAGGGGCAGCCACAGCTGCTCTGGGCACCCTGTGCCAGGGCCTGCCCACCCTCCCAGGGAACAATTTCTCTTTTATATCCAACCTAAATTTCCCCTCTTTCAGTCTGAACCCATTACTATTTGTCCTATCACTCCAGTTCCTGATGAAATTTGTGTGCAGTACTCCAAAATTAATTGTTCTCTGCAATAGCTACACCTGCCAGGTCTCACAGGTTCCACATCTTCCATAAAGAAGGATAAGAAAACCACAGTAATAATAGCAATAATAATAATAATAATAATTGTCAGTATACAGTAAAAACAAACATTTCCTTCCGAAACGTAGCAAACCAATGCTGCTTTTAAAGCATTTTAAACATTGCACTGAATCTATGGAAGGGATGTTTGTTTGGCTTTGAATATTTGCATTATGCTCATTTTCCTTCTTCAGCTGAATTTAATGTTCACCACTGGATGTCGTGGAGCAGAATCAGGGACATAAAAATCCAGTATTTTTCAAGGAGGTATATTTTATCAAACACACCAAATACTAAAGGATGATCAAGGAGGGTTAATTTTAGAAAAAGTTATCTTTAAAATATCCACGTACGTCCGAGCAGATCACACAGGTGTCAGCAACAAAGACTGCAGGGCTGACTCAGACAATAACAAGTAAATATTGAGGAATAAAAAAGCCCACGTTGGGCAGTAGCACAATTCTTTATAAACATGCAAGAAAAGCTGTGGTATGTGTACATATTCTTTAATTTTATGGCTCTCCAAACATCTGAGGACTCACAATAAACAGGAAACTAACCTTGATGTGAGCTGCTGGATCTGGGACAGTCTGAATCATGTCCTTTACCAGGCCAACGTGTTTAGCAGGAGCTCAGATCCCAAGGCAGCTGCATAACCAGAGAAACAAAAGTAATATCATTATACTTTAAATGTTTATTTTCAACAGAAATCTGTTTTGATGGACTGATAAGCATCTTTCCTTCCCCAGACCTCCTTGAGACTCAGCACAGCTGAAGCTCTAAGACATTTCTCTCCCCGTACAGTGTTGAGGATTTATTTTGTGCAGGAGAAAACACTCAGCCCTGAAATTCTCATGGAAAAAAAAATGGTCTTTATTTGCAATGTAGAGTTTTCCCAAAATAAGAACCTGGGACATGCTCTGCCCTGCCCAGCCCCATTATTCACCCGAGATATCAGAGATTTCCACAAGCCATTCTTCCCAATTTAGAAACGCACAGCAGGACTGGGACAGATCTGCAGCTGATATTAAAAAGGACCATTTCACTGAAGCTGTGCCCATTTACAAGAGCTGCAAATCTGGTCCAGACCCTCAATTAACAGCACTTCAGAGCAGAGATGTTCTGGAATCCCTTATCCATGTCCAGTAATCGAGTGCAGAGGGGCTGGGGCAGGTGGGGTGCATTTGTCTGCGTGTGTAGGGGGTGGAAAACCATTAAAGCACTTTAAAAAAAACAACAGCATTTGCAGTGTACTACTCAGTAACTTGAACACCAAATAACTGTTAATGAATTGGGATCAATAAATCAGGAAATTAGAAAATGTGGGAAAATGTAGGAACATGAACATCATTTAAAGTAATCGTCTTGTTCTCCCTTTTCCCTAAAAGCCTGGAAATTCCCATTTTTCACACCAGAGGTTTCCTTCTGCCCATGACCTCCAAGTCAACTTTTAAAGCAGCAAGGTACTATCAGGGAAACATTAATTATCCTCAGCATCAGCTATTTTTTTTTTTATTTCATTATCTGCTCTCACATTTACACTAACTTGGAAATCAAACTGCATTTTTACCTATTGGTTTAGGAGAAATATTGCCTGACTGACACTGAGCTGCAGCTTGCCCCAGAGACAGTGATGTGAGGGGCCCATCTATGATCTATGCAAGTTTAATTTGCACAAATTGCACTAAACAGTGCAATTAAAGGTATCTCCATTCAGATCTTAGCACACTTCTCCCTTACTACTTAAAACAGCCAACTTCTCCCCGTTCAAATCCATGGAAACGTAGTAGTTCATTTGATGGCCTATTAAAGAAATCCCTTAACAAGCCAAATTCCCATTTTGTCCACTTTTCCCAGCTATCTGTGGATGATCAAATGGGATACTGACGTCATGGCTTTAAATGAGGCTTTTTCTTTCCACAGAACTTCAAAAGCAAGAGATGCTTTTTCAGTAAAAGCAAAATTTCACCAGCAACGTTGCTCAGATTGAAGTCAGACAGAAACACCAACAGCACTGACATCCTTTTAGTTCCCTCCCTCCCTTCCCCAGTAAATCCATGCCTGCCACATCCTCACTGGATTTATGAGATTCATATTTTAAGCTTTCGAAACATCACACACAGGATCTGGAAACTGCTAAGTCTCACATAAACTGGACAGAAAAATTTTTTGAACCCAGTGTTAGATCATGTTTTCAGTGTTTTCATACTCCCAGCGCTGTGCTGCCCCAACTGCACCTCGCCCCCAGTTAAAGAAGCCCACCCAGGAAAGGGGATTTGTGCCACATCCAGATTTGTTTTGGTCTCTCTAAAGCCTTTGCTCAATTTCCAACAGCACCTAGACTTAGAAAATACGTGGTGAACTCAGAGGTGGGAACTCCAACCCAAAAATGCCTGGTGTCACTCAAAACAGGTCTTTCTCTCTGAGCTCTCAGGGTTAAAGAGAAGTTGTCTGAGCTATTCCAGGCCACTCATTTCACATCTTTTCCCTGAAAAGATGGAGCCTTTATGGAAGAGAAGATGACAGAGAACATTTGCAAACCAGTTGCCAACTCTGCACCACAAGGAATGGGAACGAAAGACAAGCAAATGTTGTCCAATATGAGTTGGAAAAATGCATTCTGGACATTTGACTTTTCCCCTGTACTGCTGTGAACTTAAAAGAGGGGAATTCTGCTTTAAACTCAGCCTTTAGCAGTGTATTCTTTCTCACCTGATACTCAATTCTTGCTACTCTAAAGTGGGACAAGTCCTTGTCTGCAAAACACACGATTTTTATCTTTTCATCTCTGGAAATCATGGCTCAAAAAAAAGTTGTGACAGTTTTCCTTGCTTGTTCCAAACAGAAATACAATTTTAATTATTTCAGCTCCACCTTTACGGGCTGGAATTGGAAGCTTCCAGACATCTGGTACTAACTTGCTGAAGCAGATGGTATCTATTGCCAGACCCTCCTCCACCCCCACCCCAAATTTCATGCTGGTCATGTCTGTTCTTGATGGTCTGTGACAGGGTCTGCTCGTGGCTCTAGGGCTTGCCCTGCATCCCCTAAATTAGCAGGACTTGAAGGCAAGAGCCAAAACTGACACTAAAGCCTGGTTTAGGGAGACTCTTTTCAGGAAACTGAGACAAGGGAATTACAACACACACTGAAAGTTAAACACTTGTTTAAGTGCCTTCCTGATTTAGGGTTATCCCAGAAGGATATCCTGGACAAGGCTCTGAGCAACCTGGGAGAGTGGAAGGTGTCCCTGCACATGGCAGGGGGTGGAAGGAGATGATCCCTTCCAACCCACACCGTTCTGTGGTTCCATGATTTCACAGAAGGACATATTTGTAGCCACAGGGCAGGTTTTCTTACACTTCCTGGCATCGTGAGTCCAGACTAGCAGTGATTAATCCAGCTTTAGCAGTACAGGTTTTTGGGACTGGTTTCCATCCCCTGATGCATCCAAAGTGTCACACAAGAAGAGTGGCCCTAGGAGGAAGTAGCAATACTTGAGGCAGGAGATGTAAATTCCTCTCTGATGCTCGGGACGGATGAAAATATCAAGATAGAAACAAGTTATTGTACAAACCAGCCAGAGCTGGGTGTGCCAGGGCTACCCCTCACAGGAGGAGACAGATAAGCTCTGGAGCCTGTTGTCTTTCTGTGCACATGTTTGGGGAGTTATGTAAATACATCAAAGGGTTGGGGAATCATGTACAGATCTAGAGCTCACCAGATGAGATTGCATTGTTCTTTCTTTCCTATAGATGCATCAAGAGGATCAAACTTTTCAGTGGACACATACATTGCCAAATTACTGAGAGGCTGAACGTCCCCTTTATACGGGGGCTGTATACAAATGTCTCTCGTGCATTTTTTCACCTCACAGACAGGAATTTAGGTGCATTTTCAGTAACTTGGCATGCTGTGCTCACCTAAAAACCCCAGCAGGTTCTTCTTGATGTGTTCTAAACCCTGCACCAAAGTGCTGCAATAAAGCATGACCGGGCAATGAGCAAGGCTGACAGAAAAGGGCTCCAGGCCAAGCTCCGGCAACGTGACGCCCACGTGGAGCAGAGCAGGGCTGCAGCAAACAGAAACACGGCCTGGGCTGCTCTTTGCCAGGAATGAACGTGGCCCAAATCACAAATAACAGAATCCCTGAGGCTGGAAAAGCCCTGCAAGGTCATCGAGTCCCAGCTGTGCCCGATGCCCACCTTGTCCCCAGCCCAGAGCACTGAGTGCCACCTCCAGGCCTTCCTGGGACACCTCCAGGGATGGGGACTCCAAACCTCCCTGGGCAGCTCTTTCCAAGGCCTGACCACCCTTTCCATGAGGAAATTCCTGCTGGTGTCCAACCTGACCCTCCCCTGGAGCAGCTTGAGGCTGTTTCCTCCTGTCCTGTCCCTGTTCCCTGGGAGCAGAGCCTGACCCCGCTCTGGCTGCACCCTCCTGTCAGAGCTGTAGAGGCTTCCCTGAGCCTCCTTTTCTCCAGGCTAAAAGAATTTATCTGCACAGGGGAAAATAACCAGAATACAGCCACGGTTGTAGCCAATTCTGGATAACGAAGGGCTGTTTAATCAACAGCAAACGAGGTGCCAGAATCGCTGGGCCTGACTCCTGGTGCACTGAAAGCAAGGACAATATTAAATGGTGATCCAAGCACAGGCTGCCAGGCAGACACAGCTCTGCCTGCAGGTTCTCTCCAAGGAATCTCGTGTCCCTGCTGCCTGAGACGTGAATGTCAGACAGGAGAACAGCTCTGAATGGCACTGACAGAATAATCAATCACAAATGGCTTGAGGAAAGCCCCCCTTTCCTGTGACAGGCACGCAGCACCGGGACTGGCACACACACACAAGGGTGCACACTCTGGTGTGATGAATAACCACAGTGGCCTCACACCAAATTTCTACCAGCATGACTTGGGATGTTCACCATTACTCACAGGAGGTGAATCCCTGAGCAGCTATGCAGAATATCCCAAGTCAGTGCCAGCAGGACTTCCAAACCCCCTCACACTGTCATGCAACGGGACTGGTCACATATTTTAAAAGAACTGATGTTTTTCAGCTGTTGGAAAACTTTTGAGATGCCCCTTGCTGGATTGTTTGCTCAGGAAATCTCTTTTTGTGTGCCTGGGTCCCACCAGCACTGGTCAGACAGTGTGTACCAGAGAGAAAGGCTGGGATATTCAAAAGGCAGAGCACTATAAACCTGCTCTGAGTAGTGTCCAAGAACAGGGTAAGCTCCTGTTGCTGCAGGTCAGAGCTGCACTTCTTTGTAGATAAATGCGCTGCACGTGATTTTCACCCTTTCTGGACACCTAAAATAATTCCAGTTATGGTGAGAGCCCTTATATAGCAAATTTAAGCCAAATTTAGGCTTGCTGCACTTTAGAAGCAGCCTACAGGTCCAAGGATCCACTAAGAGAAAACCAGCATGCAGTTATTCCCCTGTGCTGCTGCTTTATTCACACCACAGGGCTGTACTGAAATTATTACACTGTTATTAATTTATTTAAATTAAGTCCTTTAACAGGAATACGAAGGTAAGAGGTGAAATCCTCATCCACCGAAATACAAACTGTTTGAATCAGCCCAGAAATTCACCCACCCTGCCACAGTTGATGTGGGCAAAACTCAGGAACAGAAGATCCTTACAAGCCTGCAATTTGGGAACTGCTAAGCAAACAAAGTAACTTTCCTGCCCAGCATGCTACTGTCAGTTCATGCCTTCCCTTCTCTAATATTTCTAGGTTTAGAAGAAGGTGCTGCAGCTCCTGCTGACTCCTGGGGTTTGCCGAGAAGCTGAGGGAAGCCCCAGGAGGGGCTGAGGCAGCCACAGCCCCTTTGTGCCCTCCACATATGGATTTCTGGGGGGGGGAAGCCTCAAACATCAAAACCCAGCAGTGTGCAGTGAAGAAAGGCCACAGAAACGTTTATAATCCCTATTAGTACAGCAGGTAAGTGTGAAACACCCCAACTCTTCCACTGGCAGGGAGCTATGACACAGCAGAGCTGCATGACATGAGCTCAAAGCTTTTGTGTTTAACTTGTGGTTGGGTATAACCACTTCAATTTTGGTTGGGTTTTTTTTTTCCTTCTTTCACTGTAACCTGTGTTTTAACAGCCTGAACAAAAAAAAAAAAAAACCTTGAGGAAAGATCTCAAGAAATGCTACTGCCAAGGCTGCTCACGTGCAGTCAGTATTTGCTGTTAGGGTAAGATTTGATTGCAGGTGAATACCATAAATAAAACAACGGTAAAGGACAAGAAAACCAAAACAGGAAAAGATGTGTCAAGCCAGGACACTTCTTCAACTTTCCATTCTCGGTGAAAAGTTTTTGTACTCACCCTGACCTTGCAGGACAGAACCTGTTGGCAGTGTTATGCACTGTCTGATGTGCTTAGTTCTTTAGGAGCAATTCCAATAGAAGTGTAACTCACTGATCATTTTCAAATGACACCTCTTGGTAGTTTGGATGGGGGATTTTTTTATAAGATGGCATTATTTGTTAAAAAAAATCAGTGGGAGAAATAAAAGCTGAGTGGGGCTGTTTGATCGATTGGGCTGCTCTCAATTCTGGCAGCAAAAAAATTTGCCAGCTTTTTCACTTTCAAGAAACACCTCCAGAAGCTAATCATGGACTCAGAGAATGGTTTGGGTTGGAAGGGACCCTAAAGATCATCCCATTCCACCTCCTGCCATGGGCAGGGACACCTTCCCCTGTCCCAGGCTGCCCTGTCCAACCTGGCCTGGGACACTTCCAGGGATCCAGGGGCAGCCACAGCTGCTCTGGGCACCCTGTGCCAGGGTCTCCCCACCCTCACAGGGAGCAATTCCTTCCCATTATCCAATCTAACCCCGTTCTCTGGCAGTGGGAAGCCATTCCCCCCTGTCCTGTCCCTCAATGCTCTTGTGAAAAGTCCCTCTGCAGCTGTCTTGGAGCTCCTTTAGGTGCTGGAAGGGGCTCTGAGGTCTCCCTGGAGTCTTCTCTTCTCCAAGCTGAACAGTCCCAACTGTGTCAGTGTGTCCTCACAGGAGAGGCGCTAAATCTCCTTTCTCTTTCTTTTTTAATTTTTTTTTTTTATTTTTTTTTTCTGGAAATAAGGAAAACTTCCCCACCCAGCCCTGCTCTTGAAAAGCCTCCCGAGGATTTGGTTTCATGGCCATGCTGGCAAGTTCTCTCCCTCACACAAGGTTAACACCATTTCTGTCACTCAGATGAAGAATGCTGCTCTAACTGGCAGCAAATACTCTTCCTGACGGGATTCCCTTCCAGCAGCACCAGCTGGAATGCAGCGAGTCCTGGTGCCCCTGGAGACCTCAGGACAAGGCAGGAGGGATAAATCCCAGCTTGGGGCTGCAGGTAAGACCTGCCTGTGCTGAAGCAGCCGTGGGTTCAAGCTGACCATGACACCACAACTGCAATATCACCCCAAGCAAGTCAGAAACTGAGGGACAAGCCACTGTCACCACCTGTTTGGGAAGCACAGATGGCCAGAGTTCAGCTGGCTCTGGACTAACAGCAGTACTCCATGTCCCTAAAGTCAGTGGGGCCAAAAAAGGATGGAGCAATCTGAGAACATGTCTCTGCCATCTGTGCCTGGCCCTCCTGGAGTTCATTGACACTGAACATGGGTTTTCTTCTGAGTACATTTTTCCTGGAAGGGTCAGTTCTCCTACAGAAATTCCCCCTCTTCCCCTCTGAACGCAGAGCTGATGGAGAAGGCACATTTCTGTGCTACCACCCAAAAGTGTCTGTGCAGCTACTGCTTATCTCACGTTCCAGCCCATGATCTCAGGGGAGGATACAGCCCTAAATTAGCTCATTTACAGTAGGAACTTTAAACTACAGCCAAAAATATTTGGTTTTATTAGCACTCCCTATATAGTACGCCTCTGACCAATAACTTGTTTTATTTATTTTTCTGGCGAATTACCATGTTCTTATTCAAAGCCATAATGAGGATTATATATCAATGTGGAATGCAGAGCAGCCATTCCTGAAACTCCCAACTGCATATAAAAGAGTTTGGAATTCCCCAAACACTATCTCTTCAGCCCAGGCCACTTACAAATGTGGTTAACATGAATGAAGTAATATCTTCGGAAAGGAAGGAGACTTTTGAGTCACGTCTGACACATTTAACTGCACCAACCACTTTCCAGAGCTCAAGATTCTGACTGTGTGTCTTAATACCAGGCAGGGGTGTTTGATAATGATTACTCCCTGATGCTTATCCTGTTGCAGGATACTTGGACACACACATGGGATACCAAGGGGAGAGCCAAGGCAGGAATTCAAGACTTTGTGCCCTCCAAGTGCAAAACCACAGAGGTCACCAGCAAAATTCTGAGATCCAGTCAGATTTGCTGCCTTTCTGTCTCATGCTAGAGCTGCCCTGGCAGATTTCTGTGTTTAATTACTCAAACTCAGCTCAAGTCCCAGCTTAGCTGAAGGTGTGCACCAGCCACGGACTAACCACCACGTTATTCCGGACTGCAGGTTGTAATTATGGACCTTAGTT
Organism: Ifrita kowaldi; assembly: GCA_013398055.1. Classification (NCBI taxonomy): domain Eukaryota; kingdom Metazoa; phylum Chordata; class Aves; order Passeriformes; family Cinclosomatidae; genus Ifrita; species Ifrita kowaldi. The sequence continues at coordinate 172,117 of VZRS01007540.1, forward strand.
CTCTACAGAAATACAACTTTCCAAAGAAAAATATCGCATTGTGGAAAGGCAGGATGACATCAGGAGAGATATATAGTGACAAAAAGCAGTTTCTAATTTACAGTCATTCCACTGGTTAAAGCCCAAGAGCGTTTCAAACATTTTAACTGGTGCTGCACTTAAAATTACATCTAAGGAAAGATGCCATGGGC
>VZRS01007542.1:0-72781 GCA_013398055.1 Ifrita kowaldi
GAGCTCTGGCACAGTCAGTAGTGGCAATTGTAGTCCCCATCACATGGACTACATATCTGAGTCAAAATATGCTGGGTTAGATGAGCTTTGTGAAAAGATGATTGAGCTTGTAAGTGTTTTAAAAATTTATGAGACTTGTTTTCCAAAAATATGCAAAGACTTTTTCCAAAATATTCCTTCATTGTCATGTCCACTATTTATGTAGTTATTCCTGCATTTGCAGTAGGCTAAAGGTGCTAATACAACTATCAGTCCTTGAGTAGTTCTGCTTAAGCAGAGCCAGCCCCACAACATGAAATCAGCTGGAGTGCTGTACTGGTATGCATGAGGGCACAAGTCACTGCTTTTCAAGCAGTTAAATGTTTTGGGTAGCTCAGCTTTTGTTGGTGTTGTTTAAAACATTATAATTTCCATGGTTTTGAAAATCCCCACTTTCCTCCAAAAAATGTTATGCTTGCAGAATTTTCTAATTATTCCAAAACCTTTCAGATTATTTCTGCCTCTCTAATTAACTGGAATTTTCCATCTTATTATTTCATTACAGTATTAAAAATATAAGAAATGTTACTTTGGCTATTTCTTGAGAAGGGAACAATAAAATACACAGACTGTGAAAGTCCCAAGAGAATACAAATCACTCCCTTAGCTGGGAATAAAACTAGCTAGGACTTGGAAGGCATCTTCTGATTTACACTCATCAAATATCTGACCCATACTTATTACCAAAACACCGTGCTGTTATCTGGAAAAATAAGTGAGAGACAACATTTTTCTGGCTGACGAAAGCATGTTTCTTTAGAAAAAACTGTTTAACTGAAGTTCAGGTAACTTTGCACATTTCCATTAATCCATGGATGACATCTGAGACATAAGTATGATGTGAAATTTAAAGAAGTTTTCTTAAAATAGATTAGATTTATTGCAGAGGTAGGAAATGAGCAGTGCTGCCAGCTAAGGGAGGCATTTGTTTGACTCTGTTTTGTGTTAAGATGCTACTTTGAGCTTGCAGATTGAGGAGAAACAATACCGAGTCTTGGAAATATACTATTTTGATGAATGCCATCTACTGGAAATGAGCCAGCTGTATTTGCTTTCTTTGTTGTCAGCATCTCAACACTCAGCATGAACTCTCCCATGGCAAACTGTTGGAGTAAGTTATTTCTAGTCTGTAACGAGTACCTCTGTGACATTATTATTGAAAATAACAGGTCTCAAATGCATATGGTATACCATTTTTCACCAAAGTACATTTTTTTAAAAGTTACAATGAGCATGAACACCCCTCTAACACTACTTTGAGTATAAAAGACTGAAGATAATATTGTCTCTATAACAACTAGAAAAATTCTGTCTGTATGTGAATATACAATTTACAATTGGTGCTTTGAAACAAGTGGGACATAATTTTCCCATAAATAATAAAGATATGTTTTACAGGGATTAAATTATCCAAAAATTTGGTCAAGTAAAATGAATAATCACATGCAACAAAAGATTTAAAAGAAAAAGGAAATATAGTGAAAATGTAAAAATTTAAAACTTGAATTTAGCTAAGTATGTTTAATTGCTTGAACAAAAAGCAAAAATGAAAAAGCTAAACTTTTGTACGAATTTATGAAAATAGATTGTATGTAAGTTTGAATGAAACATTTTGGGTTAACACAATTTCTTTTTCATTTTCACCCAGTGTTCTGGATATTTCATTGCACTGTTTTCCTCTTTCCCTTTGAATTACTCTTCTTCTCTCTCCTCCTTTTTATTTGTGATTGATCATTCCATATTTTTAAAATTTTTCTGTAAAGGAAGTTATTTTTAAAAATAAATATTGTTTACCAGTTTGTATGAACATTGTCACTGTTATTTTGCAACTGGTTTAACACTAATTAAAACATAAAAATGATAGGGTAATGAAGGAGGGGCTATTTGGTTGAATGCTTCCTAAATTTGATGTTCAGGGCATTAGATAACTAGGCTAGCTGGTTGAACTTCCGTAGTGTACACAGCAAGATGTAGATTACAGCCTGTACCTCTCTGGCAGGTGTTTCACAGCGGGGTGAATTTGCTTCTGAAAGGGGCTGTTTCTCTCTGTGAGGAGCATGTGAGGAATCTCCTCAGTGCTAGTGTTTTCTTGAATGTAGCTAAGGCTCTCAGAATTGTATCTGACTATGAGCTGAGCACAGGCTCATGGCAACCTGAAAACCTTGGGCCAACGCCCCAGATCTCAGACAATATGTTCCCAGGCTAAGTCTGTCTCAGAGTTAGAGCCTCTGATTGGAAAAGGGCAAGCAGGTGCAGCAATAAACTGTATAATGTAGATTTAGGGGCCTCTGTGCCAACCTTTTACTCTCCTGATCTGTTCCTATCACACTGAATTACTTGCCAATGCAAGCACAACATAAGATAATCATATTATTCTACATAGAAAGCTCCAGAGTTTTGTCTTGCTGTTTTATAAAACCATCATAATTATTAAACCAACTAATCCTCAAATATGCTTGGCTTTTAATTTGTATTGATTATGAGAATAAAAGTTGTTTCAATCATTTATTAAAAAAATATCCTGAAGGAGTGAAAATGTGGATGCCATTTGCAGTGGGATCTTAAGAACTGTTTGTTGAAGAAAGAGGGTGGTAGTGTTTGTTAGAAGCATTTAAACCGAGGGTATGCATGTAATTTAAGGCTTCATGTGCAAATAGTACTCAAAGTAAAAAAAAAAAGAAAAATTATACTATGACTAAGTTTTCAGAGGAATATCATAAAAACCAGGGAGTGGAGAGCTCTGTTTCTCAATTCACAATGTAGAGCAGTTTTCCCAGCAATTTCAATGCATTTTGAGATACATTTTGTTAGTTCGTGCTATGTCTAGCATCTAACTGCTCAAGACATCCAGCCATATTCCCTGTGATTAAAATCACCACAAAATATTAATTTTTAATGTTAAGATTCTAAAACCAAGACAGGATTTCTCTATAGAAGTTCTAGAGGTTGCCAAAGTACTTACTGAGTTGTGAGACCAGAGAAATAGAGATATTCATCAAGATTAATTACTGTTCTTCCTCTCTAGCAGATAATTAGAGATCAACGCAAGTAAAGACTAATGTTGGAAATCCCACTACTGACGAGCAGTGATGGCTAAAGATGAACACAGTAGCATATCAAATTTTGAAACTGGAGCATCACAGCAGATTTTTGTCTGCAGTGAGCTTGAAAAATTATTTCAGTCTCTTACTTGCAAAGTTAAGACATCAGAAAACAAATCCAGTTTGGGGAGGCTTGTCAATAGAAAGTTTTGTATCTCTCCAAAAATATGCCTACAGATCTTTCAAGGTCTTGAGGGCTACTCTTTCTTCCTACAAATCTTCAGAAATCAACACTGAGTGAAGAGAGACAAATACTTCTCAGTTGCAGCTCTCCTGCCACATCGTTTGTTGCTATAGCATGCCATCCTTCTAAATTGCATTCTCTAACTCACTATTGTTTGACTGTGACATGAGATCACAGAAAACAGAAGCATCCATGAGGGATTAAGAGGAACTATGAGGTGAAGAGTAAGAAGACTTAAAAGGAATGTCTCCTCTGAACTTTACTCCTTTGTTTTGTTTTATTCCTCTCCATTAATGTCCTCTGCCTTCAAGAGAAATATGTACCATCTGATCTCTTTGAGTCCCTACCATACCATAATAATTCCTTGATTTATTGCATGATTCACAGTGTCCTTTCATTTTGGAGCACATATAAAACCTTTAGAAGGAGCGCTTTTGGAGATTATCTAGAAAGCTATATTACTATCTTTAGGATACTTGTCTAAAGCTTTGAGACTCACATTAATGCCAGTTTCAGGAAGAATTTTTAGAGATTCACCCAGGCTCCTTGAAACAATAAATTTACGCATTTCATAGGAAACTCTTCTATCACTTGAACATATTTGTTATACATGAGTATAGAGCATATAAATTCTATGTACTGGAATTGTACATTTGATTGCTTTTCTCAAGGTGATACAGTACTGAGCTAAGCAGTCTAAATCTTAAAGTAGCAACAAATCATTGAGTAGGCTGTATGTTCTGTGAATTTTCTTTTTTATGTTAATGTCAGCATTTCAACCTTCTATTTTTCAGTACTACACTAGTGTTTAAGAACTAAATGCAAGCTACAGATCTGACCTCTGTGGAGCTAAGGGAGCTAATTCACAGCAGAATTTGGTTCTAATAATGGTTGTATTCCAAATAAACAGGTTTGGAAACATGCTATCTGTACTTCATATGCACCTCAGGACTTACTTGGCTCGAGGAATCCATATCCTACCACAATTTGCAAGATATGCAGTTTCCTGAATACAGGGGAAGCTTCAAGCAACTACTTGTTTAATTCCAAATGTGAACATTAGATTGGGTATTTTCAAAGTAATTTTCTCTCCATCATGTGCCACTACTTCCACCTGCCAACATTTTATCAACGTTTTCAATAGGAAATTCATTTCATACTTGCTGCTGGAGTTTATTCTAACAGTTGAATAGCCTGAACATGTTCAACATTATAGGTCAGAAGGTGCCACGGTGTAGAGCTGAGATAAGGGAAAAAAGAAGACCTCCAAGAAAGTAAGTTTTGACTTGTTTCTTCTGGTATGTAACAGCCAGCATTTTTTTGCTATCACTGTTTCCCAAGTGTTATAATTGGAAATGTAACATTTAGCTTGATAAGGGTCTTTCTTATTTCAGTCAGACTTCTATTTCTGTTTAAGAGCATACTTCTAATGTATTTAATTGGAGAAATATGAATAGTTTGCATTCTGCAAAGTACGGAACTGCTACAAATTATTCTGGATTTTAAGCCTGTTAAGAATCATGCTTATATAGAGGGCATACTTGCAAAGCATGTTCATGTTGTTGGAATGTAAAATCAAGGAGGTAATCCTGCAATCCTCACTTAGACAGAAGTCTTACTGAAATCAGTAGAAATATTTTCTAAAATATCGATGTTTTGCACATTTGCCTATTACAAAAAAATCCCCAAACAAAACACCCTCCAAAAAACCCCATAAACAAAAGCACAAATAAAAACCTGAAACTCATAGAAATTTAGAAATATTTAGAATAAGTCTATATAGGCCTGTCATTACTTTGATTGTACAGTGAAAAGCTAAGCAGACAGTAATGTGAGGCGAAGTTATGCCTTAATAGGAAGGTAAGTTGTACTTTTTGTGAAGCATTATATTCCTTAGACTAATTAAAGGAATAACCTTCAGGTTATCAAAATTTTCTTTAGAATACAGAGTTTTGAATGGGATAAAATGTTTGATCAACGATTTTCCTGATTTTCTGTATCACTTATTAAATCTTCCTAGGTCATCATTTATCAGATGATAGTGGCTGCTTCAGTATTTATTTTAACTACAGTCTATTTATTCAAAATCACATTTCATTTAGCACTTGGAAATAAGAGTTTGTTCAGTACAATAATTAGTTTTAAACTTGAAGATAAACCAAACAAACACAATACTAAAGTTTTATTATCATTGTCAAAGCAATGCATTTTTCCATATTTGTTGAGTGAAAATGGGAACAGTCCACTTAGCTGGGCAAAAGTCTTTGAGTTATACTGAAAGTTTCTATTGAACTTTTCCACTTATTATTAACTATATTTACAATAGAAAAAGTTTGATAGCCAGCATAAAATAATATCAACTTTTAAAATTAAAAGAAAAAAAGGCTTCAAAATTTGAACATATATTGCAATTTTGATTCCCTCTTCTTTAGTGATTTCTATTTAGGTGATAAATAATTTGATTATCATGTACCATCATTTTATTTCTCTTCCTTCTTTGACTTCACAATTCCACTTTCATGAGAAAAAATGCACTTCAAGAAGGATGTCTGCTAGCTTCCTTTTAAATTTCCTATGATTTGAAATAAATGTTTCTCTAGTTTATCACTAGAAATAATATATAGAACAGTCTACTGATAGTAGGAAAGGAATTTTAAGTTTTATTGGCTATCTGAAGAACTCCAGAAGTCTGCATTTTTTCTGAAAATGCCATTTTTTCAGTATTTCTGAGGCAACATAGGTTTGGAATTCCAATTGGTAGAAATTTTTCACTTTTTTTTTTTTGTTTAGACTTTTCTCTGAGGGAAATTTTGGAAAGAATTAACTTTTTTGATAAACCAGAAGCTCAAAAGTTTTTTGTTCAGTTCACAAAGCAGTGAGGGAAGGTAGTTTCACTTCATGCAGGAGAGAATTTAACTGGGACCTGCCACAGAGGAGTTTTTCTGCATCACTGCATGCAGGTTTAGAAAATATAAGTAGATGAGGTTTCCTGCAGTGAAATCGAAGGGAGGCACAGGTGAAATAACGCACAGCTTCAGGATCAGATACATAGTAGACGGTCAATGGCACTGCTATCTAAAGACAGAGGTGTTCTTGACTATAACCACAGAGCTACAATGTCTCTCCAATGTCATAGAAAAACCAAGAAAGGATGATTATTACCGGCAATATTGGCTTCATATGGAAGCTAGACTTTCTGAATAAGCTCCTTTTTTTCACAGCCCAGATTTCAATATGAATACAGTCCAGTTTTAAGTATTCAAGAAACAAGAAGCTTCGCTAAGGCTTTCGAGGGGCTTATTGCCACGAGTCTCTCCCTGCTGAATGTCTGTTGCTAAGGGGCAAGTTTGCAAGAGGAGATTGACTTCTGCAGCTAGCTTAAAAGCAGAGGTAAAATGTCCCCAAGGCAAGGTGGTTTAGGAAGAAAGGCATCAGCTAATTAAACTTAATTGGGTTAGCCAGGTTAGTCTGATTAGCATAATTAATTTAGGCCTTTGAGTAGGCTTGAGCGGTGTGTGTTTTTGTGAGGGATCCTTTGAGGGAAGTGTTTGAGACTCTGAAGTGGAAAGAGTATTTAAATCTCTAAGTCAAGGGAGAGACATTGCAGATGAGCAGGAAAGACAACATACAGAGGATTTATCCTGCCTAAAGGCTATGTACTCTTTGAAACAATAGAGTTTGGGCAATGGTTAAGGAAAAAACCAGAGGGCCTAGCTAGAGGATTTTAATCCACCTGCAAAGCATGGGGAAGGAGTCTAGCCAGCCTGTTACACTTGTGCTTGACAATACTGTGATATAAGTGAAAATATGGTGTCCAGGGAATAGCGGATAGGGTTAAAACCAGACTGTATAGCAAAGAGGTAGAATCCTCCAGTTAGTGGAAGTTGAAATGACTTCACCTTAACTAATTTGGGATCTTTTGCTACTGCAAAAAGTGAATTAAGTACTGGTTTAAACTGTTTTTGAGAGCTTTGTGTACTGTAATTTTAGCTCATGAAAAGAATCCCTAAGAAATAAAAATTTGCAAACATAAAGGATTTTCCTCAAATGAAAGAGAAAAAAAAATTATGATCACTTAATAGCACTTCTTGTTTTACAAAAAAAGTGGATTTGTAAATATGTATATCCTATCTTTGATTGCAGCGCTACTTTAATGGAGTAGATTGTGTAGTTCTTTATTCCTATACTAAGTTATGTATTGTGCCAGTTTCACTGGGCCTAAATTGTGTGTTATCTGAACTGCCTTCATATTTCAAGGCTTAAAAGTTTTCTGATTTTTTTTTTTTTTTTTTGCTAAGCACTTAATTTTCAACTTCACTGTGGGTGAGGCAGTGGTCAAATGAGCCTTTTCTGTCCTCTGTTTTCACCAGTGCATGTCCTGGCTGCCAGGCAGATAACCTCTTCCTTTTCAGCTGAGAAAATAAGGTACCTCTATTGTTAAACTTACCCTAGAGCTGATTGGTATGAAGCATATTTGGGAATCCTAAAGGGGAAAAGATTGTTCTGCTGCCCAACCAGTACTTTGCCCAAGGACTCCTGTGAGTTCCTTTTATTACTCTCTGATCTGCAATTTAAATCACCACAGTTTCAACTCCAAGATCAAAGTGAAAAATGGGAATTTTACACTGAAAAACCTTATAGTAATTCTGTAAACACATTTGTGACTATAGACAACTCTTAAAAGGCACGTCTGAGGACTTTTCATTATTTATATGAAGGATAACTAATATATAATCAAGGATATTTGGGATGTAATTTTGTGAGTAAGGATTCTCCTGAGACCTTGAGAATTTTGACTGAATATGATGAGATGTTGTCTGCAATAAAGAAATGTAGTTATTAAATGTTGTAAAAGAACTACGTAATTTGCCCGAATAAATTATACAAATTGAAGTATTGCTTTTTGTAACTAATGTTTGAATTGCTTTTTACTTAATTTCTTTCAGATTTCTTTTAGCTGATTTTTCATATCCATCCAAACTATCATGCACTCCTTGACGTGAAGTTTCGTATCCTAAATAAAGTATTGATATTTTACTTGATGATTTGGAGGCGAATCTCAGCATGTGTGAAGGCAACTATCAATTAAGATTGTTATATTCTAAGACCATGTTATGTGATAGCCTCTGGGGAACTTCTTGGTATCATTCTCACTTGAAATACTATGAGAGCAATTTTACAATGAACAATATTTTTCTAGTGCTAGCTGGACCTGGATGACAGAATAAAGCATGAAAATCAGAATCAAAGCAAAGCTGATGTACCAGAACCAAGACAAATAAATAAACCCCGAAGTTTTCCTTTTCTAATCTTAAGAAGGTTTATGTTTAGGTCAATTCTTGCCCAGTTCTGCTTCAGAGCCATTCAGATAAGATTTTACAAAAGGAAGAAAGGAGAAATGCTGCTAAATTGCTTTGAGAAAGGTTAGCCACTCAGCATGAATAAACTAGGGTTTGCTACACCACAAATATATATGACATGCTGAAAAATGTTTTAATGAAGTAGCAAAGGTCTGCTAGGGAGTGAGTTAAAAAGAAAAATATAGCAGTGTACTACACTTTGAAAAGACAGAAGAATTCTTTTCCTCTTTTTCTTAGAGAAGAATTGAAACCATAGTGTTTCATGTCTTTGTTTTAAACTCCGTGGCAACTCTGTATTGTTTAATATACATACTCCAAATTTCAGGTTTGGCACCTGCATTATTTGAGGTATAATTGCATTTACTACATGTAATTAGAATACAAATTTGTGTTGCTGAGGCAGGATAGTACTGTGGTTTTTTTTCCTGGGAGGTAATGTTATGCAGTCTGTTTTGTGTTCAGAAAATTTGCCATGACAGTGCTTCATAATAGAACCAATTATTAGGAATGCTGTTACACATAGCCTTCCAGACCCCAATTTAAACAGAAGCAAGTGACAATTCCTTCTGTGAAACAGTCTCCATAAATCAGCCATATGTCAAGACCTACATGCTTATTGAGGATAAAACAAGAAATATGAATTTAAAAAAAAAAAATTATGTGTTTTTAAGGTGTTCTGATTAACTTTCAAACTAAGGGGAAGCAGCACATATTAACAGCACCTACCAAAACTACTTTCCATGTATCTTTAATAGGTATCAGAATACTTTATTCATTCACATTTCATTTTAAAAAGCAAAGATCCCACTTCCAGTGCTTTGAAATAGATGTTGTCTACTTTTCAACATAATAGCGGACACTGCAACTGATCCAGCTATTTTTGACATTCTTGTCCTGTATGAAATGACATAGCTGATTGCTGATCTTTTTTTTGAATGGGCATTCTCAATTAAAATGCACAAAACTGAAGGAATAGCCACTATTTTTGATACGTAATTAATATATCTTTTTTTTCCTGAGGCTTCACTTTGTTAAAACGATCCAAATAGCCCAGTTCATCCTCAGACACACTTGGGAACTTTTAGGTATAATGCTTAGAACAGCCCATAATTTATGTAATGTTTATCAAAAACAATGTCCTTTATCATTGAGCTATCTATCTCTGAGCACAAAAACCCAAACACTGGCTTAAATGTCAAATTTTGCTTTGCCATACATTGATGGTAAGCATTTCCAGGTATACAGTATACACTGGAACACAGAAACTTCAGACAATTTTCTCTCTCCTTATTTATTTCCTTTTTTATTTTGTATGTGTTTCTTGAAACATGTGATTATGTAGGTGTTTTTATACCATATTATAATTACATGCCACTTGAAGTTTTTCTTGAAGGGCTATCTAAGCAATAAGCAGTTGAGAGTAGCAAAATTTTAGAAAAATGCCTAGGAAATAACATAGCAGCTTGGGCAACAAAAAGTGAATTGAATAATTTAAGACACTATTTTACTACATAATATGTCAAAATGTACTAAAATTGCATTAAATAAAAAATATTTTTATTTAAAGTAGAAACCTTAATGAATTTTTTGCTATGTTTCTATTTTGTCCTGACTGGTTTGCCTACTGGAAATAGATGGGAATAGAGTGTTTGAAAATGTAGGAAAGCTTGCAAATTTTCTAGATTTTCTTGGCCAAAACTGTAATTCAAATTAGCAGTTTCCTAAAGAGAACGTGAAATTTTAAATCAACTAGAGTTACTAAGAAAAATTCCAAAATTGTTTACTTTTCTTTCACTGTTTTATGTATAATCAGACATAGGTCAGAGTTACATTGAGAGTTCTGTGAAAGCATGAGGACATCTCAGCCTTCATGTCTCTGCTTTCATTTCAGGGAATTCAGTGAAACGAGTAAGTCTTGGCTTTCTGACTCCCAACCTGTTTTCATCTAGACATCCATACCCTGCTGTTGCAGAATTGGCAAGGATCACTCAAGATCACACAATGCTCACCTTAACATAATTCATTGCCATGCTTGTAAGGTTTTCATGCAATTTATTTGACAGCAAAGGAGGTATGAGATGAGCTGTGGTTGAATGTGTGAAAAGTAAGGAAAAGGGACTGTATTAATTCTGTATTTTTCACTGTTATGAGGCAGTTTTGCAGCAAAGAACTTTCTTCTGCTTGTGAATTCATTTTTCCATTTATCCAATAAACTGAGATTATCAGACTGAATCTGAGGCAACAAAAATAACAAATTCTTTGGTTTCTCAGAAGAAAAATAACTATAAAAATTTTTCATTTCTACCTTAAAGGTGGGGGGGGGGAAGAGAAGATAATAAAAGTTAATAATATTTTTGAACTTATCTTTCATTTACTTAAAATATTTCTCTCACTTCATTTTTTTAAAATTAATATATGAGGTATATGGAAATAAAGCACCATGAAAAATGAGACTTTTCTCATTCTCTAGGTTTAATTTGCTTTCAGTTCTTTTGCCCTGTGTAAGAGAAAAATTTACCGAAATATGTGTTTATTGGTACTTTAAATCTACCTTTTGTGTAGGTGGTGGTGGGGGTGGTAAGTTCAGTCCAAATGTTTGCTGCAGATATTATGATGGTAGAAACAGAGTTCATTTGTTTTCTTGGCACTAGTACATTAAAGCTTTATTTTTTTATGTGTTTTAAATCTGAAATGTGTAATAAATATTGACTAGGTCTAGCTTTCCAAAACATTAAGCATTGTAGTTGTTTAAAGCAGAGAAACATGTCAGAAAACTCTGCTGCATTGTGCCTCTGGAAGTGTGCTGGTGTTTAGTTTGTAAGTCTCAGTTTGTGCAATTCTATAGTTTTCTATCTATACAAAACCAATAATTTCACATTTTTTTTCTTTCACCTACTTGAAAAGAGGGATTTCTGCTGTCTAAAACTGCTATGGTGAAGAAATGTCTCAGTATTTTAAAATAACATTTGCAAACCTATAAAAGGGATGGCTTGGGATATAATTATCAGATCTAACCTCTCAAGATTCCTGGAAGCTCAGATTCACACATTATTGATTTGATTGACTCTTTTTCTGAAGTTGACACTTTTACTTCCAATAAGCTCACTCTCTTTGTGGTTTTGTATTGTCATTCTGAGAAATATTGAGAATGAAGATATTGCTGTCCATTTTCATTTTCTTGTTAAGGAGAGAATAAAAGAGAGAGAAGGAATGAAATTTGGAAGATATTTCAGTTTTCTAAAAATAAATTCTTTTCCATATATTTAGTCAATGTGCTGCTGTGTACTGACTTCACACTTAACTTTCACTCTGTTTTACCTTGAATGTGCTTCCATTTTAAAAATGTCATAGATATATAATAATTTTTAAAATATTTTAAAACATTTGGATGGTAAAGTGCTTATACAACAAAGGAGTTGTCTGAAGCTCATTAAAATAAGAGGGAAACTTTCCATAGCCTGCTATTTGATCTTCTAGTCAGATCATGATTTTTTTTTTTTTTTCTCCTTTAAAGAGCACTTCTCAATTCAGAAACTATTCTGGAGATAATATAATGGTTAAAAAAAAAATCAGGATTTTCAGATTCTAAAATAGTAAAGGTATGACTTCTGCCTTTGAAATCATCACAAATTCCAATGAATAGTGCCAGGCTTTCTTACTGCCTATTAAATGAATAAATAAAAAATATGTTTTACTTTCTTGCCAATCCCTCATGACAATGACCATATCATTCTCCCTCCCACAGAACTGACCTTTTTGCATTTATTTTTTTTTTTAAATTTGCATTTATTTTTTTTTNAATCCCTCATGACAATGACCATATCATTCTCCCTCCCACAGAACTGACCTTTTTGCATTTATTTTTTTTTTTAAATTTGCATTTATTTTTTTTTGACAAACCAAACATTGCACTTGAAATCAGAAAACCGTTAGAACACCATTGTATAACATTGTGTCACAGTTTGGGAACAGGCAAAGCATTCAGTATTTGTCAGGATTCTTCAAAGACTCTAATAGAGCAGAAGCCGACAAGGTGATCCTTCTGGAGTGAGTATTGGAAAGAACGTGCTTTTCTTCTCCTCCAGCACACGGTTCACTCGGGTCGCAAGGGGCATGGCGTGTGCTGAATTCCTTCAATGCCTTGCCTTAGTGACAGCATTTCTTTTCATAGGAGCTGCTGGGCTTTTTCCAGCTGTGTTACTAGTTCTCTTATCCACACCTGTTTCTGACGCCTTTGTTGTCCTGCTTGGTCTCTGAATGGCCTCTTGACTACTCTTCATTTTTATTATTATTTGAACCATTGTTTCTCCTTTTATGCCTTCAAAATTGTATGTTAGGGACAAAATCTGTTCTCAGTGTGGCAGAAAGCCATTGCCCTTACTGCCCTGGAGAGCAACGGATAACACCTAGGTATTTCACTTGTTAGCTGTTAACCCAGGGTCAAGAAGGAGTAGACAAAGGCACCTTAGCTGGATACTGAAAGAATATTTGGACAAAATGGCTTCTGTGCTTGCCCTGTTCTTAAGCTTCCATGTGCGTCCTCTCTGGCCACCATCGAACTCGATCCCTGGGTCAGATAGCCCTTAGTATCAACCACTAAGCCATTTCTGTGTGACATGAACTACCTTTAAACTTTATCTTTAAACTGGACCAGTGAATTTTACAAAAATGAGGGAGGTATGTAACATGAAATTACTTTCCCTTAGTACTATCAGAATCCATTTAGTGGTCATTTCAGCCATACAGTCTTCTGTGGAGGAATTTTCTGCTTTCTCTCACCCTGTTGCTGGCACTTCTCCAAAGTGTTTGATTAGAGGTTATGTCTGCAGTCAGTGCCTAACAGAATGAAATACTACTTTTCAGGGTGTTTCTCATGTCCTCCCTTTATCTTTTTGTATTGTATGCTATTCTTTGATCAGGGATACTTAAAACTGGCAAGTAGTTTGCCTGCAGGTTTGCAGGATTTTATTCTGCTGTATTATTTTCTTTTCTCAACCTTAATGATAATTTTAAGCCATCTGTATGTGAAGATAATCACATAGCAATCTTATGCATTTATATGGAGAGTACAAACTGTTGATAAAACCTTTGTATTCTATTTTCATTTGTGTTTTGGTTGTTAGGCAAGTGGGTATTTTATAAAGGGGTGCTTTTGTTCAAGGCTTTTTTTGTCTGGTGAGTGAAAGAAGCATCTAATATCTTGAAAACTCAGTTTTTCTTTTCCTCATAGTTTTTCTGCCTACACAACAAAAGCTGATGGGGCATTGTGCTGAGGAGACCATGACAACTTCTTTTATATTAGCATGAACACCTCTGATCAAATCAAAACACCCAGTGTTATCAGACTTGTTTGAGCAGCCCCACATTGCATTTTCCAGGCAAGTTTCCTTCAAAAACTCATAAAAATAGAAATTCATAAGAGAAAGAACATTACACCGGTGATGCTGAACTGGAAGGAATCGCTTGGCCAGCAGTCCAAACATTGGAATGGGTATTTTTACAATATCTTATATGAAAGTCATCAATTTACATTGACTGTGGCTGCAAAACTGCAACTACAGCAAAGACAAGAAAGGCAACACACTGCAGTAATGCATTTAAGAACTCACTGTCAGCTTCTCAGCTAGACTGCAGATCCTGTTGTACGGATTGCCCATCTGGAGATATTGGCTCTACTTAATAATTATATTTGAAGGGAAATTTGAGAATAAATCTCCAAAAGATGTTTATCTATATGTGTGTTCTTTTCTCCTGTGCAAGCAAGTGTACTCTATTTCAAACTCATATAGCAAATTATGGTCATTTATGTAACATCATTCTTAGAAACAGCTGATGTGATATGCAGTAATTCAAAGTCCCAAATATCTAAATGCAGATAGTTTCTCAGAATATTATAGAGAAATATGTGTTGTATTATACTGCTGCAAAGGTGTAATTGTTCATATGGATGTCATAACATCACCCCAGGACAACGGAGTTTGTAGGAGTCTTCAAACACAGGCAACCCTCTAATTTTAACCCTTCAGAAACATACCAGAAAGAACATAGTTTTATTATTTTTGTTATAATGACACCTTTTCTTTGATCTAAAGACTAAACAGAAATAATAAAAAGAGTAGCCAATAAATTTAGAAGACTGATATTACTCTACACACAGGATTTCTGAGACCAATAACGACATATTGTGCCTGCATTAGCATCTAAATTTGTGATGACCAGTCAGCCTATGTAACAAAGGACAAAGAGAGTCCGCTGGTGAGACAGTCCCTGGTATCAGAGGAACTCCCCAGGTTAGGGTGAGAAAAGAAGCTTCTCCCAGGATGCATTGTTCTGGTATGTTAATTTACCCCAGTTCTGTGTCCCTGGTTCCCCCCATTGGCCCTTGCCCCTCTCCACTCCCTCAGAGCTTCCCCACTGGCTCCCATTCCCTAGTCCCGCTTTGTACCGCCCCTGGCCCTCAGATCATTGGTCTCTGATGCTTGCCCCACTCCCGTACTTAAAACTGGACCCTCCATTGTCTTTTGTCTTCGTCCCTTGATCCCTTCTCGGCGTGGCTGCAATAAAGCTCTGTCTGTGGAACTCTGTATGGAGACCCTTCCTGCCTCTTTGCTGTTGACCCATATTACTGGAGCTATCCATGTGTTTGTGCGTGCGTGTGTGTGTGTGTGCTGGTCTGGCCAAGTGGCTTCGCTAAGGAGACGTTTTTGGAAGATCGCAGCACCTTGCGCTATGGCACAGTGGCTGCAGGTGTCTGGCATAGCGATAAAAAGTGATAGCTAAAATTTGGGGAAAAAGGGCCAAAAAGAAATTCAAGAATACTTTAAATTTTTAGAAATTTATTTTGAAGCTATAAAGTTGATAGATCTATCTTTCAAATAGAGTGGCCAGTCTGAAAATTCTGTGTAAATAGCCATATGAAGAGATTTCTGATGCTAAAGGTATGGTAAACATAGGCCAAAAATCTTACACATTCCTAAAAACAACTCTGACAATAATGTAGGTGATTTGTCATTTAAATCAGGAGGGGGTGCCTTTTTGAAACGTGTGTTGACTGACTTAACAGCTGGACTTAGCAGAAAGGGAATCAGCTGAGAATGTACATGAACTATGTCCATCACAACTGTAACTACTCTGAACATGACAATCAGGAATAAATAAAATCACTCAAAAATCTTTACCAGAAGAAAATTTGAATCTGTGAGTCTTTGAAGCATTCTTGACACAATGAGGTGAATATCTGAGCAGCAACAAGCATCCTTTTGTAGATGCAAAAGATCCCTGAGTGGGGGGATCCACTAAAGGAAATGTGGAACCCAAGAAGGACTTGTAACCAAACTGTGTGGATGGTGGGGTTTGAAGGTAGCACCCTTGCCAGGATAAAGTACAGACACACTTAGTGCTCATTTTGGTACTGGAATCATCTACTGTGCTTTGAATGTATTCCCTCAACTTGCTAAACCATGAACCAATTGAGAAATAATCTTTTAGACAGAAGGTTGGACTTCAAATCAAGAGGTGTCTTTTCATGTCCTGGAACCACTCTCAAGTGGCTTCAGGTAAGCACATTTTCATACTTTTTGTTTTCTGTGTGTTAAATGGAAGCAGTAATTACTTCTTAAACTGCAAAGTTGTTGAAAAGTTTTAAGACATGCACGTGATGGTGAGGGGAAAAAACCTGAATAAATAAAAATGTATTCAGAAAGGGAATCAGAAGAGACATGATATGATGGCAGAAAAAAGGAAAAGAGGTGCAGAGAAATCAATGTTTTTATGCAGCAATATAAAACCCCCTACATTTGCCCGTTAAATATTTTAGTGTGTGTCTTTCAGGAAATGCTGGAGGCCTTAAAAAGTATCTATGTGTATTTAAATTAGGAAGAAAAAAAGGGGAAAGCATTCATTTTCAAAGCAGGAAGGATTTACATTTTCTCTTTTTAGATCAATATTGCTCCTAAATCTAAATTGGGCCATGATAGGAATCAGAGTGGAAAACTGCGGTTGCACCATATGGATGCATGTTAATGCACATGTATGCTACCATGTGCTGCTCCTTGAGAAGCAAATTTCCCTATTCATAACAGTTACCTTCTTTCTATTAGTTTTTCTGCCCCATCTTTTACCTTCAGAAGAGAGAGTCAAATAAAATTAATACTTATGAAGAGGGTATACTGAGTGATTTATACATGAGCATCTCATGAACAGGAAGTAGCTGGGCTCTATGTTACAGCTTTCTAGGTACCTTTTCTGAGCTTCTGAGTATTTCTAATTTCTATAGAAGTCAAAGGGAAGAGAGCAAGTTGTCAGCATGAGCTAATTGAGACGCAGATTTGTAAGACAGAGAACAAGCAGCTCATGCTGTAAAGTTCTTAAGTGTTATAATGAAGACAGATATTTAAAAACATTGATTAATGAGAAACTAATAATTGCTCTAAGGAAAAACATTAAATATTTAGCACCATCAAGGGCTGAGCACGGATCATAGTCAATATAGTTAGTGTAAACAAAACAATCAAATTTTAAAAGTAAATAAAAGCATTCTCTCAGGCAAAGCTGTAAAAGTAACTGAATAAGTGCAGCATGAGAAATAGACAATTGATTTTTCAAATAATATTTTGTAACATTTCAGACCCATATTGCCTTAGAAAAATCATAAATATTCTTGTAAGATACTACAGCATTGCAGTTACAAAATAGGGCATCTTGTACCTTTCAATTTTATTCCTCAAAGATCTTCATAAAAATATGGAAAGAGAAATCACTGAAATGCTTTTCTTTAAATAATTCTGATATTTCCTAGAACTCCATATAAAATAATACTTTTCTTCAGTTGGAAATTCAGATAGTTAGATAGATTCAGTGCTTTTGTTCTTACACTAATGAAAAAAAGATTTTTGCTGTGTAAAATTCCAGAATACCCAAATGTGGAAATATCAAAGTTAACTTTTAGAAAACATTAAAATATTTCTTTTTGTGAAAATAAAAGATAAATTACAAAAGCCATTTTTTGTGTTCTTGAACAAAGCTTTTATAACTCCTTTTTCAGCTTTTTGTGGTTTTGTTTGTTTGTTTGTTTGTTTTTGATATGAGTTTAGTAAAGTGTAGAACCAGGAGTTGCACTTCCATTTAAATGCAAAAAGATCAAACTTCTGATTTTATAGCAAAACATTTGCTTCTCTTGGACATTCTACGAATAGAGGAAGAAACCTTGCCCATTCATTATGGCATGAGATTGTGGTAGACATATCGATGAATTCTACTGAAAAAATACGTGTTTATATACATGGTCTTGCAGCCTCTATCAAGAAACTGGAGAAGATACATTATAGATTTCCAAGTCATGGATACGTTTCATCAGCAAATCCTAAACTTTGTTTCAAAAGTGATATATGTGGGTTTATAAAACGTACACAAATATACAGTATAAACATTAAGCTTAAAAATACTACAACACTACAAATACATTGCCAAATCCAATGAAGAATTTAAGTCATATATTCAACATGATTAATGATTATGAAGATTTTAAAGGAAAACAATCATGGAAATATTTATTAGAAAGTTATTTCAAAGAGAACTTTGGTCAATCTCAAGATGGTATTTTTAAGTAAATGCACACATCAGCATTCTGCAAAGGTTGAGAAGAGGAGAAATAAAAATAAATCAAAATTATGTTCACTGTGAGTGAAAAGTAGCAACCAGATTGTGAGCTAATGCTAGAGACCTATATAAAAAGGCTTAAATGTTCTGACTTTATCTACAGCTATCATAAATTAGGCTATGCCAGAGATGTACCAAGAGAGAGAAAAATATGTGTTCCACACCCTGCCTTTCATTCTGAAGATTCTGCAATCTAACAGAGTACCAGATAAGCAATGTAAGTATATTAAGCCTAAATGCTCAGTCCTCAAGTTGTGCCCACTCTTTTTTTTTTTAATATCTGAATTATAAATAGGACTATTCGCTGTCATTGATGGAAGAAATGTTTAATAAAGTGTTGAAGTGAGTAAGAAGTTTGCATGAACAGCAGGAGAAAAGCTTCTGAGACGACAAGTAGCTCTTCCATACACATTTGGATTAGGCATAGTCCTACTTTGCCCATTAGTGTATGATATTAAAACAAGAAGCTGTGGAAGAGAATGTTGGGCATAAATTCAAACAAACTGACATATCTGTATTATCCATATTGTTTGATAAGGAGTGGAAAAAGAAGGTATGGCCATAAATCACCTCTGAGTCAGAACAAAATATATAATTTAAAGTGTGTGGGAACTAAAAATAGTGTACACTGACACCAGAACATGCCACAGTGCATGAAAGGAACAAATGTAGACTCCAGTCTTGTGAATAAAAACTAATCATTTGGAGAGAAAATAAATAAGATCTATAACTAATTACAACATGAGGAATGATCTTTCTAGTTTAGTTATCTGAATGCACAGGAGTGCATAACTGCTTATTGACAGGTGTGCAGCAGTATATTTCTCGTGGTGCTTTAGTTCATTACAGAGGCTTTTTGACTACTTGATCTATATGTATTTTTCTGCATCTTTTGAAGACTCTGTATTAGCCATAATGGAATTTTTCATAAATTTAGAAGACCTGACCATTCCCAAGCTGTAATGAATATTATTGGACAAAGCAGATGGCCCAATAAAGGGCCTGTGTGATGAGATCCTCCTAAAGAGATAATTATTACAGAGTTTTAAAGCTATATTAATGTGATTAAATTTGTGAAGGGGGGTACTTTTCTAACAAATTGCAAATAAAACAATTTTATGGTAGTATCTCTTTACACTTTTGAAAGTTTCCAAATGGTGTAAGCAAAGCTCCCTACGAAATAAAAGCTTTTTCATCATAGTATTTGAAATAGGTAGGATCACTTGCTGCGCAACATGTAAAAACAGTAATGTTTTCCTTTTTCTTGGCTGACAAGTAGTTGACTGAAGATGAACTTACTACACTTGAATGGATGGATGCTATAGAAATGAATACTACCTCAGTCCTATTACCCTATTTTTCCCCCTTTTATAAAAATTGCTGTTTAAAACACTAAAGAGAAAAATCCTGAGAAAGTAACATGGAGTTTGGCAAACAGGCCTGGTATTCAAGGTCAGTCTATCTTCTCATGAAGAATATTGTGTAGGTCTTGATGGTTGGGAACTGCCTTCTCATCCCAAACTCATACACATCATGCCTACTACCATGCAAAATTCATCCACATTTGATGTATTTGAACTAAAAAACAGTAGCAACCTTTTTGTGCTGAGTTTTGCTTGTACTAGCTATGCAATTTAACTTTGCTGTGATAGGGAACAGAAGAAAGAAACACTCACACCTTGAGCCATGATCTCAGCTGGAAACAGGCACCAACAACTGTGAAACTACTGTGAGACGTCCCCCTTGTCAGAGCAATGCCTGACTGAGAGAAAGCTTCTCGACTTTATGTCAGTGCAATATTGAAGCCTAAGCTTCCAGCTGTTTGCTCTGAATGGAGCTGCGCAGAGTTTTATCTAAGCAGACTTCCTTGCTTAGCTTTTAAATTGTCCCCTTCTGTAATAAAAATGCCTGAAAAAGTGAGTATTTTCTTCCAGCAAAAGCTATGAAAGGGCTAAATGAAACTATTCATCATTACAGGAGAATTAAGCAGAGGAATAACTCTCCAGTTTAGTACCAGTCTCAGCTTTAAGGTGCTGACCCATGGCTGTAAAGTGCATGACAACTACCTAAGGCCATCAGGAGAGATGGATACCTGTTTACATGACCTCCTTAATTGCTCCACCACAGTGAAAATGATACTAATTTAATGCTTTTATGGGATAGCTTGTTGGTTTGGATTGTCAGGAGGGCAAAGTGGGCAGTTAGACCATAAGAGGAATAACTAGATATAAACGTAACTGCGTGGTGATATTACACAAATACCCATATGTTGTTGGGGTTTTCTGTAACCCAGAAGAGGTTGTAGTTTACTCAGGCCAGAAAGAATTATTTTTTATTTTCTTTTTATCAATATAACATTCAGGCAAAAATTAAAATTAAATTTTTAATAGTTGCTTTAATTCACTTTAAGAGAAACATTCAACATTTAAAAGCTCATATGTCTTTCCAAAATAGCTCTGAACAATTTCTAGTTGTGACTTCCAGGGTAGAAAATGGTGATTGCTTTTCTGAAGTTGCCATTTTTCCTTTGGAATATTCACAACTAACTTGTGTATACGTGTGACTGGTTGTGGGCATGCTCACATGTACATATACTCCCTTACTTTTTGACTTATGAAATAAGGTGAAATGAAAAAAAAAATTGATCTGAAAATGCAGAACACAGGAGTCCAAAACCAAATAAGTAATCCAGAAATTTTCTGAAAAAAGTTTTGTACACTTTTTGTTTTCTGAAGTCTAGCTATTGAGCCCAGTTGTACCCAAGGTAGTTCTAGGATAATTCCACTGACACTGGTGTTCTTCTGTCCTTGTACTAATGAGAATGAGTCAAATTTTGTCTCTAGACTTTTTCTCTGAATTTATTATTTCTGGAAAAAAAATTGTGTGTCATTTGCCACTGCTCAGAAATTACTGAGAAGTGGCTGCTGGGCATACTCATCATTATCCGTTTGTGTTTGTCTTCTACATTTTCTTGCATTCAGCTTGGTTTTGTGTTTTTTATTTTCCTTACTACTTGTGAAAATTTAATTGAACATATTACACAGTATCTGACAATTTATTAATCCCGTGTCCTGTTGTTATAGGAAATGAGCAATCTCAAGTGTCACCTTCTAGCATATTCATGTAGGTCTTACATGTAATCGAGGTCAGAATTTATACAAACAGCTGCTGTCAGGAAGTAAATTCTGTAAATACTAATGAATGTAATGCTGTCTGAATACTGATACCTTGGAACAAAACCAAGCGTCTTCTCCTCTATAGTTTCATTCTTTAGTGTTAATACCATTATCAGCTTGTTTTATGAAGGAATTGAAGTTGAAAAAAATAAGAATGCATTAGCTAACTTTACTGTCTGGACATATGGTAAGCCATAGGATCATTAACTATAACACATTAGCCCCAATAATGTTTTCTGAAAGCTCACAGGGATTTCATCTGTTGTTGCATATTAAAGATACGCATATTGTTTCCTGTCACCTTACAGATCATACTGAGTCTACAAAAATAACACCCAAGTTTTGTTAATCTGGAAACTTACATGGAACAGCTGCACACAACAAGCAGATAATTTCTGTCAAAATGTTCTTGATTTATCCATTAGAAATATTCTCCCTTCCATAAGGCAATGGCCATTCATTCACTCTGAAACTAGAGAATCTAACTGTGTTCTGATCTAGCTATAGGGTGTTTCCATAAAGAGACTTATTTGTATGGATAGATATCTGGGTGGAATATTAGGTTATCATATGGATGTTATCCCAAAGAAATGATAACAGGATTGACTGAGTGGTTTAATAATATATGCTACTCTAACCATTAGATCAAGAAACAACTTTGTTTGTCTGACTTAACTGGTATTGCCAATGAGTTAACTCAGTTTGGCCGTGGTAGCACAGGCTAGATGAGTCCTGTAAAGGTACTACAGGTTGATAATGAAGAATTCAAATGTTTTTCTGCTACTTTGGGTTCTGCAGTGTCAACACACTCTAGGTAAAATATCTCAAAATCCCTAAAAATGGGTTGTTAAATCTAAGGAAAAACTATGGTAAGTAGTTAAGCAAGAATGGAATTTTTATAAAGAACCATTGCGGAAAAGAGAGAAAGGCTCAGCACTGGGGAAAGTTTAAAAAGGGACAGGGACTGACTGCTCCTGCTATAGCATATTCTTTCCTAGGGCTGGGCCCTAAACCTCTTCCTATATATCGTTGAGTTGTCATGTAATATTTATCAACAGCTAGGTAATATACAGGTATACAAGGTTTTGCATACCTTGTTTTTCTGACAGATAGAATGAGACACTGATTATTTTGGCTATTCATTCAGCCTCACATCCCTCTCCCTCCCCTTCCTGTTGTTTTTTCTTAAATCAAGATCATGGCTTTCACTTGGTATACAACTTTTTTTTTAACATATACGCACAAACATATCCACATGTTCTTACGTAAAAGGTAGGTAAATAATATATAGAAATGTAATTATAATATATAAATACTGTGTATATTTGTATATATTCACTGTGGTAATAAGTAGCGATATTTGGACAATTGAACTGGTGGCAGACTGTAACTGATGGGTGGGATGATGGCATTGCATCATAGGCTTCTTAAATCAGCTCCACCACCAAGAGAAGGTGAATGGAACTGCAGTCTGATTCTGACTATCTCATAATGAGCTGGTCCACAGAGACAGCTTAGTTCCACAGATCCAGCAAGTGGGGTCAGATGAAAAAAGATAAGATGGAAAGAAGCTATTCTTTATGACTAATAAAATTCTTGAACACCTGTCAGTTTAACATACGATAAAATATAATTCGCTCAAGGCATTTATTAATTTGTAAGTGCAATTTTTTTTTGAATGTTACTAAATCTATTACTTTCTTTAGTAGATTTAGTTTCTTCCACAGGGACTTAAACTGGCCCGTATGATCATAAAGTGTGAGCTAGAGTGATATGTGGGGTACAAATTGTTCTGGCTAATGAAGCATTTCAGATTGTTTCCATGAAATCTTTTCTTCATTAATTATTTACCAAAAACTGAGGCTTGAAACCTGGTACCTTTCATGATAGCTGGTATCCCCTTTGAAAAAGTATTTTAAAAAATCCTTTAGTGTAAGTTGAAAGTTACTATGCTGAAGTAATTGAAGCTAATTGGATTTAAATAATACAATGAAACATTTTTATTTTAAGTTGAATGTGCAATATAATTGTATTTTTCTTTCTATTTAGAATTAACTAGACAAGCTGAAATTAGTATATATGCACTAGTATCAATTACTTCTAAAAACCTACATAAACGGGTGTTGACTGTGAAGATCAAAATAGTTATTAGGCAGGACAGCACTTCCCAGTGATTCATTGCACTTCTGAAATCTGTGGACAGCTTTCCATTAATTTTAATGGAGCCTGAACCAGGCCCTTGTAGAATTATATAAACAGCCTAGTATTCATAATTTCCTAACTCCTGAGAAACCTGTGCTCACCAGCTATTTCACTGGTAACTTGAAACCACAGAAACGCTTTCCCATTGCTTGTAAATTCAGAATGACAGAAACTTGGGGATGGTTGTGTTAATAAAGTGAGGAATAATAGCATAATGATATTTAAAAGTTTTAGTCCATCCACAGAAGTATAGATAGCAATGTTGGTACAAAACCACCTATATTTTGCATAATGTCTTTTTAATTAGGTTTTAATGAGGTTGCTAACCTAGGAAGTAGTATCTGGCTTCCTAATCACTGCTTCAGCCTGAGAGGCTTTCATTCACCATTCAATAAGACTGAGACCCACAGTGTTTACCTGAATATGTGACAGGGAGTGTCTCATTTCTGATGCCTAAATCACTGAGCACTAATCTTCTCCTACCTTCACATGGCTTGAATTATGAAAATATTTATGTCCTTTCAGCTTATGTTGTCTTTTCCATTTTGTAGTCTGGAGAAAAGGAGGCTGAGGGAAGACCTCATTGCTCTTTACAACTACCTGAAAGGCAGTTGCAGTGAGGTGGATCTCAGTCTCTTCTCCCAAGTAGCAAGAAATAGGACAAGAGGAAATGGCTTCAAATTGTGCCAGAGGTGATTTAGATTGGATATTAAGAAAAATTTCTTTATGAAAACAGTTGTCAAGCATTTGACCAGGCTGCCCAGGGAAGTGGTGGAACCACCATGCCTGGTGGTATTGAAACGATGTATTGGTGTGGAATTTACGGACAGGATTCAGTGGCAGACCTGTCAGTGCTGGGATAATGATTGGACTCGATGATCTAAAAGGTCTTTTCCAACATAAACTGTTCTGATTCTATGATTGCTGCACCTGAACTAGAGGTCTACATCTTGTCACCGGACATGGAGGGACTTCTATTTGCTACAATACAAAATGAGCACCATCCTTAGGAAATTGTTTCCCTGAAAAAGTGTAGGGAGCAACTGCCAAGGTAAGTGCCTATTAATTTGCAGGATTTCTCACATCTTGCTTGATGTTCTCTTTTATTGGTTTGAATATCATGGCTTTTCACGTGATATGTACTGTCTCTGGATAGTTGTTGCTTTTCTCCCTCTTACATCTCACATCTACTCTAGGAAGCCTAGTCTGACATTTTGGTGCTATATATCTGACCACTAGGTACTGTCATGACTGAAGTAAAACTTTGTAGTCTTGCTTTAGCTGGTTTTAAAGCACTTCTCATTTTAGTGACTATCAAGTTTTACTGTTTTACTGCTCCTGGAGGTTGATATAAATATTGAATTAACCTCTTTTAACATCTGTTTCTTATGCCAATACATCTGAATAAAAATACACAGTCTGCCACAGGGTTTCTTTTTGCCCTTTCATCTTCATTTTTGCTATCAAATACTGCCTGTCACCATCTTAGGTTAGGCATGCTTGCAGCTATTTTGCATTTATGTAATGAAAAATAAATATGTAGGCCATTGTAAACTGTTCTGTATTTCTCTTTTAAATCTAGATCTAATGAACTAAACTTTGATGCCTTTATCAGTTGCATTAGTTTTACCCAATTTTTTCAAGCCCAGCTCCAATTTCAAAGTTCATAGTGTAAGAAGGAAATTACCCTGGGGAAAGTTTCTTCCAGTTTGTGGTATAATAGTTGTTCAGTAATTATTATAAGTCGTTAACCTGTTTTGAAATCATTTGGTCTCCTACTGCTCACTTGGTGAAAGTAGGTATAAAGTCTTTTTCCAGTAACAATATTTTGAGCTAATAATTTTCATTGGTTCAGGAGAGGATTGTGTTAAAGCTTTCATAACAATTAGTGTCACATCCCAAGCTTGTGCATATACACGTATTGGGATTTTGGCATTGTTAAGGGCTGCATTTCTTCCATGATAGTCATAATTAATGGGTACAAACTAAATTTGCTAGAGAGTGAAAGTTGAAATTACCGCTAAATGAGTTTTATTAGGCCTAAGCAGAACAACACGAAAAAATTCTACAGTGCAATTAAGAATTACAGTTTCTTGACTGGTTCTAGGTGTTTGATTCTTTCCCAGGCAGAAGCATGTTGAATTTCTGTATTTTTGAAGAAAATGTCACTCACAACTTTAATTTTAATATCAGGATTTTTTTCCCAATTATCCATTATAAATTGAACTTTTCCATAAGCCTCACATTTTGTAATGATTTCCATTTTTTTTTTCAAGATGTTGCTGAATCAATGTGGTACAGAAATACTTTGTAAAAGATGAGAGAGAATAAAGTTGTTCTAGTTGAAACATAGTAGGATTTCTCAAATGTCTTGTGGTTCCTTAGGAAAAAAAACAAACTCATGGCGGAAGAGTATCTGAAATAGACTTTATGACATTTATTTTTTAAATAGTTTTCTCTTTTATGATACAAAAAATGTTCTCCATCATTGCTTGAGTAGAATGATGGTAGAATATAATGTAAAATGCAAAAAGACAATATGTAATATGTGATATTATATTAGATGTGCTCCAATGTGTGCATCACAGTGTTTTAGTCTTTTCAGCTGACAACACTTGATGTACACGAGTACATTACTCTCTGCAGCTATTTATTTCTTTTTCTAAAAGACAGAGAAGTAAATTCTTAAGAGCACAGTGAACAAAAGTAAACCGAAATATTTGCTGAAATGGTTACTGAAGTTACTTTCTGTTGTTACTGACTGCCCATGAACCCAGTAGAATTGCCACCCACCTGTAACTTCTGACTTTGTTTACTACTATATGGAACAGTAAGTAGTTATATATTTAAAATGTGTAAATAATAATTTTGCAGAAATACAGCTAATTCAGCCTCCACTGGAATTTTGGCATGCCCACAAGACCCCATGTTTCTTCTGGTTACACAATATTTGTAACGATCCACTTAATTACAGCTTTTAAAACCTTGAAATTTTGTGGTATAATGGAATACTATAGACCAGCTGAGTGTCAGTAGATCAGGCTTATAGGGGGCATATATGCCTTGATTACTTTCCTGCTGTGCAGGTTGTTAGGTTTGAAAGTTTCTGGAATTACTTTGTAATGTTATCAGGTATTCTTTGAAACTCTTCACTATTCGTCACTGCCTATTCCTTGCAAAAATCTGCAGTCTAATGCGCAATGAGCATGTCAGATAAAGACTGACAGATATAATATTCCTTCCTACTCTATAATTTAGTGATATGTGTGCTTTACATCGTACAAGCAACTATAACTTTGTTGCAGCACAGACCATTTCATAGAATCGCACAATCACAGAATGTTTCAGAAGGGACCTTAAATATCTAGCTCCAAAATCCCTATCCAGGGAATATCATTGATGAGTGGAAGAAGGCAAAAGTCATACCCACTGACAAGATGAGTACTGAGGAATATACAGGCCCATTAGTCTTATCTAAGTCCCTGGAAAAGTAATAGAGTGAGTCCTCCTGGAAACTGTTAAAAAACAAATGAAGCAGATGATTGGGAAAAGTCAGGATGGATTTACCAAGGGCAAATGTGAAAAAAGCCAGTTCTGTCAGCATGGGGAGAGCTATGGATGTTGTTTACCTGGACTTCAGCAAAGCATTTGCCACTGTTTCCCACAACCTTCTCCTGGTAAAACTGAGATGATACTGGATAGGTAATCTGCAAGATGGGTAGGAAATTTACTGTCAGGCAGCACTCAGAGGGTGGGTTTTACTCCGGCTGGCAGCCTGTCACAAGTGGGTCCCCCAGGTCCCCATGTTGTTCAGCATCTTCATAAATGATGTGGGTGATGGGATTGGAAGCATCCTCACCAACGTTGCTTACCACTGGGTGGTAAGGTGGACGTGTGTATTGGTTTTACATGGCCTGGTTTTGGTAACGGGAGCTACAGGGGTGGCTTCTGTGAGAAGCTGCTGGAAGCTTCCACCATGTCTGGCAGAGCCAATCTGTTGTGGCTTCAGAAGATGGATGTGCTGCTGGCCAAGGCTGAGCCAGTTAGAAAGGGTGGTAATGGCTGTGTGATCACATATTTAAGAAGAAATCAAAACAAAAAGTTGTTACACAGTTTTAATCTCAGCCAGAGAAGAGCGGAGTGAGAACACGTGGGAGAAACAACTCTGCAGACACCAAGGGCAATGGAGAAGGAGGGGCAGGAGGTGCTCCCAGTGCCAGAGCTGAGATTCCTCTGCAGGCCATGGTGAGGACCATGGTGAAGCAGCTGTGCCCCTGCAGCCCACGGGGATCCATGGGGGATGCAGAGATCCACCGGCAGCCCATGGGGGAGGTGCCCGTGCCAGAGTGGGTGGATGCCTGGAGGAGGCTGTGATCCAGTGGGAGACCCGTGGAGAGAGAGGGCCCCTGCTTCCAGGCTGGAACAGCCTCTGCTTGGAGGACTGCACCTTGTGGAAGAGGGACCCACGCCGCAGCAGTTTGAGGGGGACTGTTCCTTGTGAGATGGACTCACACTGGAGAAGTTCTTGGAGAATTGTCTCACGTGGGAGGGACTCCACAGTGCAGCAGGGGAATGACTCCTCTCCCTGAGCAGTGGGAGAAACCATGGGTGATGAACTGACCATAACGCCCATCCCCTGCCTCCTTGCACCACTGGGGTAGGAGGTAGAGCTGGAAAGGGTGGTGGGGGGAAAGGTGTTTTGAAGATTTTATTTTACTTCTCATTATCCTGCTCTGATTTTCTTAGCAGTAAATTCATTTCATATCTCTAAGTTGAACCTGTTTTGCCCTTGATGGTATTTGATGAGCGATCTCTCTTTGTCTTTACCTCTATGCATGAACTGTTCATTAAATTTTCTCTCCTCTGGCTGCAGCAGGGAGTGTGTGAGCAGCTTTTGTGGGTGCCTGGTACCCAGCCAGCGTCAATCCACGACAATGTGTCTGAAGAGACAGCCATCTTAAAGACCTGGACAGGCTGGTAGTGTGGGCTAGAAATAGCAGCACGAAGTTTAACAAAGACAAGAGCATGGTCCTGCACCTGGGACAAATAGCCCAGTACTGGCTCAGCTCTGTGTGGCTGGGGAGCAGCCTTGCTGAAAGGAACCTGTGGGTCCTGGTGGGCAATGAGCTGAGCAGAAGTCAGCAGAGTGCTGTTGCAGTGACAAAGGCAAATCAGTCCCTGGAGCATTGCTAGCAGAGGTACAGACATGGTCATTCCACTCTACTTAGCGCTTGTTGGGCTACATCTGGAGTA
This sequence comes from Ifrita kowaldi, assembly GCA_013398055.1. Lineage (NCBI taxonomy): Eukaryota > Metazoa > Chordata > Aves > Passeriformes > Cinclosomatidae > Ifrita > Ifrita kowaldi. The sequence continues at coordinate 28,973 of VZRS01007542.1, forward strand.
ATGTGTGCAGTGCTGGTCCCCACAATTCAAGAAAGGCAGGGAGAGAACAAGAGGAACCAGAGAAGGGCCATGAAGATGATCAAAGATCTGGAAAATCTGCCCTGTGAGGAAAAGCTGAGAGAGTTAGGCCTTGTCTGACTGGAGAAGAAGAGGCTCAAGGGGGATCCTCTTCACAGTATTCCAGTACTTAAACGGTGGCTANGTCTTTACCTCTATGCATGAACTGTTCATTAAATTTTCTCTCCTCTGGCTGCAGCAGGGAGTGTGTGAGCAGCTTTTGTGGGTGCCTGGTACCCAGCCAGCGTCAATCCACGACAATGTGTCTGAAGAGACAGCCATCTTAAAGACCTGGACAGGCTGGTAGTGTGGGCTAGAAATAGCAGCACGAAGTTTAACAAAGACAAGAGCATGGTCCTGCACCTGGGACAAATAGCCCAGTACTGGCTCAGCTCTGTGTGGCTGGGGAGCAGCCTTGCTGAAAGGAACCTGTGGGTCCTGGTGGGCAATGAGCTGAGCAGAAGTCAGCAGAGTGCTGTTGCAGTGACAAAGGCAAATCAGTCCCTGGAGCATTGCTAGCAGAGGTACAGACATGGTCATTCCACTCTACTTAGCGCTTGTTGGGCTACATCTGGAGTAATGTGTGCAGTGCTGGTCCCCACAATTCAAGAAAGGCAGGGAGAGAACAAGAGGAACCAGAGAAGGGCCATGAAGATGATCAAAGATCTGGAAAATCTGCCCTGTGAGGAAAAGCTGAGAGAGTTAGGCCTTGTCTGACTGGAGAAGAAGAGGCTCAAGGGGGATCCTCTTCACAGTATTCCAGTACTTAAACGGTGGCTATAAAGAGGATGGAGGCTATCTCTTTGGAAGAGCCACATGGGGATTACAAGGGGCAACAGATGTAATTTGCACTGGAGAGATTTCATCTTGACGTAAGAAAGAATGGCAATGAGAATAGCCATTCACTGGAACAACCTTTCCACGGACATGGTAAAAAAGTTGTTAGGCTTTTATTTAATTTTGCTTTCTGAAGCGAGAGTGCCCTGTAGTACAACTGGGAAGATCTTGGGATATGCCTTTACTTTCATTTATGGACATCTCTGCAAGTTCATAGTCACAAACCCAGCAGAGTGAATCTGGGAAAATCAAGCCATATTTCAATATAATTTACTTTAAATAGTTGCAGGAACATCAAAACAGGCTTATGTATATATATATAAAGACTTATCCTACAAGAAGACATTCTCTTTCATTAGACAAAAAACCAACCAACCAACCAACCAAAGCCCAAAAAAAAACCCCCAAAAAGACACCTGAAATCTTTGCTAATCTGAAATTAGGCTCATTTAATTGTAACTGGCCCCATTTCCATGCATGAGGTTCAGCAATACTGACTTATGAAAACAAGTAATAAGGTATTAAGTGGCCTATGGTTGTCTGTCCATGATCAATTACTAAAAAGTTATCACTTTTCATTAATACTAAATAACTTTAATACTTTAAACTAAAGCATGTGTTACAAGAGAGGTAATCATTCATGTAGAATCTGATTGGGAAATAAGGTGTGTGTTTGGTTTTGAGTAATTCACATGGGTCAATTCTACCTGCTGTGAAAGCTTAAATGAATTTGGCTGCACCTAAAGGATCTCTTGATGGCAAATAAAACCTGGTGGTAAAAGAGATAAAAAACCCCCCAAAACATCAGGGAGAAATAAAGGACTCAGTTTGAATGTAGGAGCACCAGGAATGCATCATACGGAAGATTAATGCAAGACCTTTCTTTATTAAGTTGAGTTTTGTGCACACTCAAATTTTCAGCACAATTTCAAGTTTCTTATTTCTCATAGTTGTCTTTAACCCTTACTCTTTCCAAGAATGTCTGCAAGAGGATTGCTGGAAAAGAGTATCTTCCTTCTATTTTTCAGTCTCCACTTTGCAACACAGGGGATTTTGAAATATTTATTATTTCTCGGTGGATTTTTTTCTGTGATTTTTTTCCCCTGAACCTCACTCATATAGACTGCCAGCACAAATAAGAACATTTGGCAACAACTCTCCCAGGCTTCCTGCTGGGTGAATTATTAGTTTTAGTTTTAATTGTTATTTTTGTTATTGTTATTGTTGAATTGCTACTTTCCCTTGATTCTTCATACTTCTTTTATTGTAAAAGATGGGCAACGACCTTTCTAGTTAGCTCATGAAAGTCAGATCCCATATACTATACTCTATATTCTCTTCCCTCTGCACCATTTTTCAGATTGAAGAGCCCTTAGTCTCCTTAGTAATTTCTTGCACAGAAGCTGAATGATATCTTTCTTGTCTGAAGCTTTTACATATCAGCTGTCACTTCAAATGCCTTTGTCAATTGTATCTAAGGTATTTTAATCCAGGAACTAATGCTGACAAATCTTTTTTTTTTTTTTTATTGCTCAGCCAGTGCTGACTGAGTGATTCTTTCAAACATTGAAGGACTCTTCCTTCATGAAATCACATGACAACATTTTTGGAATTTGTTCTTTAAACTCATCAAAGACTACGTGAATGAAAATCCAACCTTCTGTCAGTTCTTAAAAGGCTAAATGTTTTCACCTGCTCCAGATCCTGCCCACCTCACCAACTGTAGTCTTGCTTAAAACATTATCCTGCAGTGATTTAAATTAGACATAATCCATTGAATTAAATGTATTGTAGTAAGTCCACTGATTTCAAACTGGACAATGACCTGGGCTTTTATTCATAATATATACCACAAAGTCAGTATTTTGAAAGAAACAGTATAAATGTTGTAATATTAATACATTAATGTTTTGCATTTGTAGCTATGTGAAACAATCTGTGCTTGAGTAAGTGTTGCACTATTGTGTTCTGAGTTTTTATTGTGTGAATGTCCTTAATCTCAAGATTATGACTAGCTCATTTAAACTCCTGCCTCATAATGGTAATTTAATGTCTGTGCTACTCTGAAAATATCCAATATGAATGAATTAATGAATATTAAAAATATAATCAATTACTGAAGTAGGAAAACATTACCTTTAGTAGAGAATAATTTTTACACAGCAAAATACAGTATGTGGAAAGAGGAACTTAACATTGGAGTAGAGGAGAAAAGTTTTATTAAAGCCATTAAAGTTCCATCTCCTCTTACTGCAGTGAAAAGAATAAAAAACACAACCTCCTTTTGTCTAGGAAAAAAAGAAAAAAAGACTGAAAAGCATGCTTGGATCTATGGAATGGAGAGTTGATGGACAGGTAAAAGAGGAGTTGGAAGCTAAAAGAAAAGAATATATTAAGTATCAAGAGACTGCAGGGGAGAATGTGAAGGACATACTGAAAAGAAAATGTTCCTGCACCAATACTTTGTGATTGTAACAAAAGTAAATATCTGGCTTTTAAGAATGAAGAGGTCATATAAAATATTAGTTTGTTTTGCTTATATATTTGAGGGATGCAATTATGTACTTCTATTTCCTGAGTTCTCCTAGATTTTCCTGCCTGCTTGAAAAAGTAGCCATTCTATAACCCAGAACGGCACACAACGAGTACCATTAATGTTAGGAATTTGTCATTTCAGATCACTAAAAGAAAGTATGGAAAGAGTTTTAGAAATCACCTTATGCCTGAATGAGAGGGAAAAGGAAGGAACATGGTCAATTTACAATGGAGGGGTTTTTCACTCTCTTCTTTCTGGAAGGTTGCTGTTCTGTCATATGCAGCATGCTGAGGACCTCATTTCTTTCCATACCTCATTACTTAACATCTTTTTTTAAAATCGATGTCTTATATACCAGGTATGGCAAATCAGTTTTAAGTGATTTAATGTCTGAAAAATAAAGCATATAAAATTTATTACACCCATGAAGGCAAACACGTGTAAGCATATCTTTTGTAAATGGCACGAATAAGCCTATTGACAAGGTTGTCTGAGGGACCAATGTCACTTGCGCTAGAGTATTCATTCTGGAGAGAACTAAAGGGGGAAATTTAGGATTTGCACCAGTTTCTGCGAGAAAAAGTTAGATCCTATTTTTCTCATAACTAATTTTTGTTTCGTTTCATCACAGTGGCTCTTTTCCTTATCATGAGTTCATAAGCGCTATGCACTCTGTAACCAAGAATGTGACAGGCCCTATTGAAACATGTCAGAAAGCTTGTTTCTTTTCATTTGCCCAAGCATTATTCTGGAGTCAGAACAGTCACTGCAGCCATTGGTATTGTGCCAGAATGAATCTGAATAAACTGATGAGATTTAACAGAAGGTTTTTTAAAGCAGTGAGTCCATTAGTCTAACAAAAATCTGCAGAGAGATTTGCAGATTCATCTGTCTTTGAATTAAAGGAAGAAAGGAGGCAGACAAAAGAGAAAGTTATATAGCTAAAATTAGATATGATGACAGATAGCAAATCTCTAGCCTTTATCAAATGATTTAAACCTCTTTCCTGATGGTATTTAGGCTATAAAGAGAACTCTCCGCCTTAGGAGCAAAATTATGAATGCATTGTGTGGGAGGATTATGTTGGAAGTCTGGCATGTACTTGTTAACCTTGTGAAATTCTGCCATATCTGTCCTATTCAATACTGACCAGACATGAGAAGACTATAGTTTCATTTTCAGGAATGGATTCTAGGGACTTAGTTTATGCTGAATTTAAAACTTTTAAAAATTTTATTCTTTCCCTTATTTCCCTACACTCTGACAGTTTAAAGCAAGGAAAACTGAACACGTTTTCACCTTAAGCATTTTCAAAATGCTACAATTATTCAACCAGTTGAAGTCTGAAGAATGATTTCTTCTGAAGAAGAAATAGTCGCATTTTCAGAAAATTTTCCAGAAATGGCAAATGGAAATGTTATTTTTTTTGATAGGCTGTTCTGGAGCAGTAAGTGGGAAAAAAAGAAAATCCCGAGAAAGACAAATGTAAAGAACAAAAACCCAACTGAAACTTGTGCTTATTGTGCCAAAGACTGTTGTTATGTCAAGTCGCAGTAGATGGTGCTGATGGGCTGGAAGGCATAAATTTATTCTTTTGGGTCATATTCTGATGAGGGTGTTTTATAGAAACATATATAAATAAGCACTATTTGGTGTAACAATCAACTCTATTTACTGTTCACACACTGTTGTTACTACATTTGATGTTCACTGGATTTTAACTGATTCAGCTGGTATTAATGAGGATGTCCTACTACTCATCCATCCCTAAGAGAGAATTTACTAGAGGAAGGCATCAGTGGGAAAATTATTGTTATTGCCTACAGTAATAAATGGAAACAGGGAAAGATTTTTTTTATATATGGAGGGAACAGTGTGTAGTTTGATGGGAAAACTAAAAAGCATGTTGATAGTAGCATTAACTCTGCTGGTGCTTTGTGTGTTCTTACTGCTGTTCTTTGGATTATGCAGCTGATTTGGTCTGACAGAAAGGGATTTCTCCCATGTTTGCTGTGCCATGAAAATGCTGAAAACATCCTGCTGAGCTAGCCAGTTGGTAATAGCATTACTGGATATCTGCTATGGTCCCATCATATTAATTGCATCTTCTATTCTGAGATGATGACAAGGGAAAAAACCTCCTTGAAATCAAGTTAGTTTGACTGCAGACTTATATTTACAGCTCAGTGAAACTGGGTGAAACATTCCATCTAAAGGCAAAAACTACCTCCTGGAACACATAACAGAAGTAAAAAAATAGTAACATATGCAGGAATAAGTATGAATACCTATATAGAATTTATGCTGGAAGACACTAGATAGTTCACTTTCTAAGTAAAATATATGAATATAAGAAGTTACTGCACAAGTATTTCAAACAATATTAATGGTTGTCAAAGCTGTTATTGTTTTGCATCATGGGGTTATTCCAAATAAGAAATTTAAACAGCAGAAATTGATCAGCTAAATGAAATGACTCTGCTAGATTTTATTTCTTTGTTAGATCAAAATTAAATGTCTTTTCTGACTGAGACCCATTATAGGTAACAGATAAGAGCTAGATTTTATGAGTAACTTTTTCCTTGACTTCTTTCTAGAGCTGACCAAGGCCAAACTCCTGACCAATTCATCAGAAGGATTTAAAGTCCTCTTAACTCGCGGAAAAGAGTTCTCTAATTATGGAGATAAACTGTGCTCTAGCATAGGTCTTTCACCTGTGCAACTTCTTGCACTGTTCATGAACTCTGACAAGTAATTGCCCAGGTTTTACCTTGATAGGAATTGAAATGTAAAAAAAAAAACCCTCTTTTTTGTATTATCAGTCAGGTAGTGATAGAAATGTGAAGGTTTTATTTCATGTCACATTTGTGTGTTACTTCAGCTTGCTTTTTTGTTTTTCTTTTCCTCTTCCCCTTGAAGGAAGCAATGTGTAAGTAGGTGCACTAGACTAGGGCTCCAGAGATCTGTCCCCCACCTTTTGTGAGACTTTCAAGTGTCTGACTCTTAACTCCCAGCCTCACTCCCAACCTTCCTGCACTTTGCCCTTGTTGGCTGTTATGTTGTTAAGTCATTCAGTACAGGAATTTGAAATCTATGAATGCAAAGTACTAAATAACTCTGTGATAACAGTAAATCCAGTACACTGTAGGACCCACTGCTATTGCTTTGGTAAGACAACTGTATGTCTCAAGTCCATGCACATTCACAGCAGTGCTGTAACTGTTAAAGATAATAAAGCTGAAAGCAGGTCATATATTATATGAAGCAATACTTCCTCTACGCTTGCCTTCTGAGAGTGATAAAAGCTATTAACTTTGTGTGTGAATGTCATTTAAATTTTGCATTCCTTTTTTTTTTCCCCAGTGATCAACAGTAAATTAAACCACTCCTTGGCTTGTTTTTACAGATGAAGAGAGAATTGAAAGCAGTGCATGAGGGAGCTTTTTATTCCTTAAGACCTCACAAAAGCCAATTTCAGTGGAATGAACCTTCTAAAAGAACAGTAACAGAACATTTAAAATGTATTCCTCTACAACTCTATTTGTAGTTTCTTAATCTGATTTTATGAAGATGATACTATGTTTGTACATGTATGAGAATAAATGGGTTCAAAAATTACACAGATTTTGGTCTCTCTTCTCAGCCAGTTGTAATATTTTTAAATTAATTAAATACAGTGGCAGCCACTAAGCCTGTCTGTGATATTGTGTCTTTGTCAGCAGTTCACTTATGGCTTTCCTATTTAATTAAATGGGAAACAGTGATGCACTGCTATGCACGGTATGTAGGACAAACCACACCTGCCACTGTGCATAAAATCTGCTTAATGCACATGATGAAAGCACAAGTGCACATAGCATATGTGCATGTGTGTAGACATTGTGAAGAGTTAATTCCTTGCCAAGGTATTTGCAGCTCTTCTTTCTTTTTGAACACACTAGCCCTTATCTTGCATTTTCCTCAGTTTATTTACAGAATTTTTAGTCTGCTTGCTCTGGCTTAAGAATCTCCTGAGCAAGCAGACTGAAAATTCAGTAAACAAGCTGAAGAAAACTTGAGATAAGGTGCAAAATATCCAGAAGAAACAAGAGCTATAGAGTTCAGAAGACTGAACTAAACTTTCGACATCATGGATTTTACACAGTGAGCAAAATACTTTTCCTTATAATGTATACAAGTCCTACCACTCAGCTATTTTCTTAACATGTATATTAAATACTAACAACCCTAAAATGTTGGTATCCGCAAAAATTTGACCTCCCCACTGAACATCGCTCATCATCTGCTTTACATCTTCACTTTATGCATCCCGTTTCCTACAATTAAGCTTACCACTGTAAGCTATGATGCCTTTCTATTTCAGTTGCATCTCAGGGTCTGCATCTCAGTTTATTTTTGGCCTGAAAACCAAATGAAGTGGTTAGCATAGTGCATTGGTATTTTCTGATTCAGTGTCCAATTTCAGTTTTCTTTTCCCTTCTCTACATGAAGGAAGCAAAAGATTTTTTTCTCCCTTTTTCTTTGACACCTTCCCACTCCCTCACTAAAAGGGCTGAGGTAAATGATGGCTCCCACATCTCCTTTTCAAAAAACGCCACTGAAATTAGCAATGCTGAAAAATCTCCCTAACAGCCATCAATGCATTCTGCAAATGCAAGCAACTAACAATGAAATGGTTACTTCTGTGTGCAGACTTCTTTATGCATCCTCAAGTCCAGCCTTGGCCAAGACCTGAAATGGCTTCTGAATAATGCATTTATCTCTCAGGGAACACCATTCTATTTTAGAACAGAAGAAGCCACGTGAACTTATCACACTGCCCCTTCCTTCACAATTCTTTTGCTGCTTGACATGTCCCCTAGGCAGACTGTGTGAGACAGACCTTTCCTCTCTCAGATTCTGCCATTTTTGGCAGCCTTCTGACATATACTCTATTCATTGCCTGCATTTACTGGATCTCAGCCGAACCATTCTCAACTGCCCATATTTTGCTGTTACATTCCTCATCCTGCTATCACCCAGCTCTGTAACTCTATCTTGTGTAACAAAATATTCTCACTTACGAAATAGAATGGTATGAAAAGGAGCATAAACAGACTTTCCCTTAAATCTTTACATAACTCACTTGTGTAAGAGCCTGGGGGGAGGTAAGAGGTGCAAACACATGCCCTGTGGGCGATGTTCCAGCCTCCAGGCTGGAATTATGACAAGGACATTTAGACAGCCTGCTTGACAGACTGGTTCAACAAGTCTCTTTAAATGCAAGTAAAGCTTTTGAATAATCCTACAAGATTTTCTCTTTTTCCAGATGACCCTCTGTATTTAAATATTTATTCCTGGTCTCTCTGTTCTGCTTTCCTTCCCCAGGTCTTTTCTGAGCATCCTCTGCTTCATCATTGAAAGTGAACATGTTCACCAAGCCTTGTGTAGACCTTCTGGACAGTTCTTGTACTTCTAAATAAAAAAAAAAGTCTTCATATTTGACAAGCTGTGCACATTTCTGTAAAATTTTTATCTCTAGTGTTGAAATTGTAGAACTCATTATGCTGGGATATGGTGAATGTGAAAAGGAAATTATATTAGAAAAAATATTAGACAGATTTAGGGAGGATAGTACACATGTAGCTAGTAAACAAGGCAGAAGCACAGTTTCTAGTTTAGAAAGTCCTCAAACTTTTGAACAATAGCAAAGGTCAAGTTGTTCCAAGGGATGGTTCATTCTGAGCTTTCTGTTGTTTCTTTTTTCATTTGATAGCTTAATAGAAAATTTTGCAGTATTTTTCATGATGAAGTGTTTACTTAAGACTTGTCCAACAAAGAAAGTATGAAATTTAATTTTTAAAGAGGTTATTTTAATGTGAGGTTTAGTCAGTTTAGGCCATATTTGAAGGATTTATTATAAAAAAGTGACACTTATTTTAAATATAGGAGCTTAGTTTAATAAAAATTAAAACAGAATTGTCTGTACAGTATTCATAGATGCAGATATATATATTTGGGTCTGTAAAGGCTACATAAATGGATACATCATGCATAAAAAATGAGACTTGTTTTCCCATTACTCATTATAAGGCAGTGTTGTCTAATGGGAATAAACTAGGTTAGTAAACTGCTTCTTCAGCAATTTACCTTCACAGTTGAATCCAGCTGCAACAAAAACATAAATCATATACAAACATTTCCAGATAGCCAAATTACAAGTAGTTAAGATTTTTCTCCTCTAGAATTGTGTATCACATTTGTAAGATCTTTCTTTGAGTTCACAGTCTTCTGTTGTAACTCCTTTTGGTAAAAGTTATTACAGCCTTAGTGCCTTGCTAGCAAAAATTACACATAGAGGACATTTCTCCTCTGGAAAATGAGTTAGTGTTTTGACCTTGATTTATTCATCTACGTCTTTTTATAAAATTTTTTTAGTATGGTCACCTAATTAAGCCCAGAGATCATGACCTGTATGATTATTTGTATTTTCAAAACAGAAGCAGAAAAATTCAAGCTGAACTTATTATCTATATAATGTGCATACTAGGAAAACTTATTGGACACACTGTTTCAAAATATTTTGAGAATAAGGTCATAATTAATGAAAACTTTCAAACCACAGACACTTTATAATACAGTGTATAAAAATCTTCTCATTCTTACTGAGGAAGTTTTATTAATTGTAGGCTTATACATGTACATTTGAGACACAGTGCTAGGTACTTTTGAGACATGGACACTTATTGAAGGATAATTTATGTGAAAATTAGATGACTATGTCCATTACCACTACCTTCACAACCTTGCTTTATGCACTTAGACATAGAAAGTGATGACACAGAACTCCTTTCCCTCCTTAAAACTTGTATGACTCAGGTTATAGTAATTTCAATAAATGCTGTCCAAATCACTCTCCAAAACAGGCTTGCCATCATGCATACTGGGAAGATTCCCTCTGCTAGGAACAGTCCTCAGTCCATGCTGTTCCCTGAGCATTTCCCTGGCATGTTTTTGAAGATTGTTATTTGTCCATACATACAGTAAGTAAAGCCAGCCCTACAGCCTGTGTCCAAGTCCTGATAAGTTTGCTAATGCAGCTGTAGTCTAAGAAAGCTCCAGGGACCTATGTTTTGGACATAAAATGTAGTTGTAAGATTAGAAACCTTCTGCTCTGGGTGTTTGATATTCCTGGGGGACAAAGAATCCTGAGTTCTGGACCACTTGTGCATTTTATTTACTGATTCTTAATCTAGAAAATAAATAAGCCATCCCGAAAAGAACAACAGAACCTTGCTCCCCCTTTCTGTCTGAGAACAGCTTAATGTCTGGCAGTATTCAGTTTTCTCTTGCACATCTGCTGACTTACATATCCTTATATAGACTTTCTGCTTTAGCTATTGTTATACATCCTTTCTACCTGGTGGTATAGTCTCAGCTAAACACATTGAGAAAGATCTTTCTGTCAGGTAAGTTGCTGCTGTTCAAAAAGGCCATGAGTTTATGGACAGAACACCTTTCCTGAGGTATTTGAGTTGATATTTTCAGAACACTCTGAAGTAGATGGGGGCCTAGAACAGACATTCGTTATATCCTGGAGAAACACCTAAAGGTGCAATGAAATAAGTGTAAAAATAAAACATTAATTTTAGAAAAAAGTGTTCTTGCTGCCATCAAAATGGGTTTGTAAATAATGGAGCAGTATTGGACTGTGAATTTCAGTCTCATTTACTTTTAAGACCAGACAAGGGCAGGATATCACGCATTCCCTTTTCCTCTGCATGTAGTGAGACTTGGCTTAGCTGTCCTCTGAACTACTATACGGTTGTTTAGATTGTCTAAACATGGGCAATTCTTCCCATTCAAGTGATTTAGGGATTTAGACAGCAATTTAGATCACCAAAACCTCCTGAAGGGTGCTATATAACATAGCCATGGGAATATTTGGACCCTTTGCTAAATATTAAAGTCGTGTTCATATTTTAACAATTCATTTATCTTCAAGACTGTGCACAGCATTATTAAAATCTACTCTTCTATTTAATTCCCTCAGGCCTGAGTTATTCCTGTATATGGACTTACTGCACACTGGAAACAGCTGCTGTCAGCAAAAACAGCCTTTCTGTTAGCAGCTTAACAGACCGCTACAGAACAGAGGTGTGAAGTTTACTGAAGTCCAATTGATTAAAGTCACATGCCAGTCTTAGCTGGAAAGCAAAGAAAAGAGGTATTTATAAATATTTGGAAAAGTCTTTCAAACAGAGTTGGCAAGTACAGCTTCCTTGAAGATTTCTCTGTCTTTGTTGTATTGGGATAGATCTGTAAGTAATTTAAGATAGTACACATCCTTCATTTTCAAAAGTACATCTGGGCTTGCAGGAGCTGAGACTCTCACCCTGTGAATTTTAAAGCACAGCAGGGGCTTATTTTGTATCCATAAAATACCCTGCTGTGAAGTTAAAATTATTGCCTAACAATCATGCATATTTTTTTTAAAAGAGTAGTATCAGTCATTTCGCTCATGACTACAAATTTATCAGAAACACATTTAGCAAAATGTCAGGGAAAAGTGACGAGTTGGGGAAGATATTTTGATTTAAGTAGAGCAAATATCCTTTCTGGATATTTGAAATAGCACAAGTCCAGATAAAATTAATAGCAACCAGAGACTATGATGTGGCATAGTACATTTTTACAAAACTCCCAGGTAACTAGGTAAATCCTCTGTTGAAATGCAAGGTTTTCTTTAACTTCAACCACTAGTGAATCAGAAGTTGCCTTTATATATTTGCATCAGGAGTTGTCATGGGTACCATTTCGTTCGTGGACAAAATGGTGCAGGCCTTCAGAGAAGAACCATTCACAGTCACACCTGGTTCTTATCCAGCTCAAGATGTCTAGCTGGGGGTAGATGTGGGAGGTACCGCAGGAAGAAGAACTGGCAAATGAGATTTTATTTTAAAATTATTAGTATAATATTACTTTGCAGACGTGGAGATTTTAGATAAGGAATATGGAGTGCAGAAACCCTAACAGATATTCTACAGTAATTGCTGACTGATAAACTGCCAATGTAAGCGGAAAGCTTTCTCCTCATAAACCTTATAATATCTTCCCTTTAATAGAAAACTTGCTTGAAAACTTCCAAAGATATTGCCTGAGAAAGGCCGTAGATGCAATTTTCTTCCTTTTAATAAATTCTTCTTTTTTTGGTGGAATCAGTTTTTAATAGAGTTCAAAAAATTATCTATGCAATATCATATATACAAATGGTGAATTAATATAGTATTGAATCATTATCTGTAATTACTTTGATAACTCTGAAACTGAAGAGGCAACATGGGTGAAGGTTTGTATTTCATACAAATAATTTGGAATAGAGAAATAGGTTAGAAGTTAAAAGAAATTACCATTCTGATATTCAGGGACCCTATTGTGTTTGGATTTTAGTTCTTTACTCTAAATGCTTGGATAGAAGGCATAGATTGTGAAATGAAAATTGTTTGTTACAGTGGCCTTTCTTTATGGAGGTTGAAATAGAAATAAGAATGGTCACAAACACACACTTTAATTCTTGTACAAAAAGAAAGAGATGGTTGCTGCTCTGAATTTAAAGGCTTTAAAAGATGATCTCAGATGTTTCTGCTAATGCAAGCATGATTCAGCTGGTTGTATTTCCTTTCCAAAATTTCCCGGGTTTCTGTCTCTTTTATAAAATTCAAATTGTGTCATAAATACTATTGGTTAGTGTTAGACTGATCTGTGATTAATTTTTTCCATGCTAGGAAAAGGGTTCTTTACCTGAGGGTGCGTCCTCCAACATTTCAGTCACTGTGCAGTGCATGCTGACACGAACAGTGTTAAGTCCTAGGAAAGAAAAAAACAAGAACAGAGATTTGAGTTTATTCTGTAAAAACCTTTATTCTTCTCTCCTTTAGCAGTTTTAAAAACACAAATTTAGTTTATTGCTCCATTTTGTTTTTAAAGACATAGCTGGATGGAGAACACGCATAATTTTGGAAGTACAGGAAATGAGGAAATTATGATGTTTGGGTGTGTCCAAACAAGACAGCTTTTGTAAATGGATGCAAATGTTATACACAGATTTCAGCTCAGGTTGCAGAGGGAATATGCTGCATTAAGGTAGAGCAGTAGAGCTAATCAGCCTGTCAGTATTTAATGATAACCAAATGTCTTAAATTCTAGATAATAGAGACAGAACTCTTTTTTTTTGTTTAAGTACTGTCTCAGGGATTTTTGTGCTCTTGGCTACACAATAATAATAATAATTTGGTGAGGCAGCAAGTGGAATTAGGAGTTATAGTTAAGGTCCCTCAGGCAGAGATAATAGATCTTACAGTTCCTGGCAGCCTGACCTTCCTTTTACTTGTTATTCAAACACCTTGCTCTTTTTTTCCACCAATATGTTGGGGTTTTTTTTAATAAAAGTAGTTATGACTGCTGAGCTTTGCATTGAGTAACACCCTATCTCTATGAAAGAGGTGAATGTATTCAGCATTCACATCAGGCTGTACCCGCTGGATAAGGATGCAGGAGCCAGGGGCCTTCCTTTGCTGACAGAGGGTGATTTTGGGCATAGGCTAAAGCTGAGGTTTAGAGATCATGGGAACTAGAGGGCTGCTCCAAGCAGCATCTAGAGAGGCTTCTGAGTCTCTGAGGGAAACAGCACTGCGAAGCAGGCTTTCCAGATCATATTATTGAACATTTACAGTCTGCTAAATTCCCACAGAGACAGAATGTGGGTGGTCTGGATCCTGCCATGGAACTGTTAGCAAAGAGATTATTCTGAAAGAATGAGTTACATAGAGTGATAGCTACCTTGTTTGTCTAAAATTTAAAAATCTATGATTTGAACAAATTGTCATTTTATCTTCCAAAGAACACATTACCTCTGCTGTGTGGAATACCCATGTGATCTGCACTGTCAGATTCTATTATTATTGTCACAGATACTGTTGCATATAAATTTTAAACTAATGAAAAAAATGTCATCTATCTTTTGGAGCTAAGTGTTCAAAGTGCATCAGCTATTCAATTTGATAGATCATTCTTCAGACAGTTTGAGAAGAATTGCATATTAAAAATACAGTGAATGGGAGAAACCCTCACTTTTATCCAGCTTCACATTTCTTAAACTAATTCTGGAGAACTCATGAGAGGTCTACTTCCAAAAATGTTTCTTTACTCAAAGTAGCTTGAAAAAAAAGGAAAATAAAATATTTCTCTATTAAGATACATTTGATTTGAATAAAAAAATAAAACAGGGTATTAAAACTTACTAATGCTGTTTTTCTGTTTATTATGGTCTCCTGGAAATAGCTGAAAGGGGAAGGAATAGCTGCGGTTTATTGCTTTCATATTATTCTGTAAGTGAATGGTATCAACATTTATGATTCTCTAATAAAAGAATGCACACTTGGGTTTTATAGGATAGAGTAGTTGATAAATTCCATTAAATGCTTTTATGCAAGCAACGTTTTTTTATGGGAAGAAAAAAAAATTTTGCAGGTTCCAGATACAACAAAATTTTGGATTTTTAAAAACTGGATAGAAAATGAAAAGCTTGAAAATTGAAACCCTTTGATTATTTCAGTTGGAAGACACATGAACACAAGGGCAAATATGAATCAAAACATGAAATGTCCTAAACTGTTTTGTTAGCATGTTCATTAGCATTTCATTTTAGCATGTTTCATTAGCATCATTAGCATTTTCTTATGTTTCAAATGAGTCATTTCACCAATTAAATCATTACTTAAAATATCAGTTGGTGCCCATTATCGATGAAGGCATAAACTTCACAGTTCTGTTAATGTATGACTTGTTGCTCTCATCTTCCCTCTTTCTGTTACACACTTTTGGAAATAACTCTTTTGGTAATAGCTCTTTACCCCCTTCCTCACTTTCTGAAAGTCAAGATTTGAGAAATGCACCACTGCATTTGACTTCCAGACATTTTTCATCAACTTACTGGGAAAGTTTCCTTTACTTATTAGGAAAAAGAGGGAAAGAGAAACACTTCTTCAGCAGTAAAACAATCCATACTTAGAATAACCGGTAAGGCTTATCCTGTCAGTGGAAGTTTGGTTGTTTTTCCAAATGTGTTTCATTTCTATGTTCTCCGTAGATACAAGGGCTTTTCTTCCCATCCATGTGTGTGTTTTTGATGCCTTGAGAGCCAATGCACAGAGAGGAAATTGGAACTTTTCAGGACTTATTTGGGCAAAGCAATTGGAAAGCAAACTTGTCATGTCCATACTCAGCTTCCTTCCAAATAAAGCCCTCGTTCCTCTTTGGCAGCTAATGCTGAATAATAAATCAACTTATAGAAGATAAGATGAATGAAACGAAAACAACAGATTTTTCAGTCTAAACGGGAAAACATTCTTACATGAAGAAACCTGTCAGTCTGAAAAATCCATGACATTTTAAAAATCATACCTGCAGTCTGATTAAACATGGAAATGATCTCTAGACAAAATGAATGTTTCACAGTTCTGAGCTTGATATTTTTTTATTTATCTCCTGCAGATTCAAACAATTTCAGAGGATGTAACTTCACATGTGGCTTACCATTGATCTTTACCATAAATCAGAAGAATGATGAAAATTGTGAAAAAAGGTCAGTGAACTTTATTCCACTTCCCCTTCACTTATATCTTCTGTTATTTAAAATAAATTGTGTTATTTTTGTGCTACAATAACTTCTTGTTTTGGGGGGACAACAAATAATATCTGGGATGTTATTTACTTTGATTCCGTAATAGAGTTTTGTTCAATTTCTGGTATGAAAAAGCCTTGGAGAAACACAGCAGGACCTCTAACACCAGATATTAAAACAGTTTTATTTTTTGGGAGAGCAATAAAAGGGATTACTTACTTGATTTCAGCTTCGTTGCATAAGTAAGTAGTAGTTAACCCTTGCATTTTAGTGGAAGGAAAAAGATCTAGTTTTGCTAGGATTACATTACCAATGCAATGTAATAAGTAAAGTATTTTTCTTTGTGTTTTCTGAAGAGGTATTTTAGAACAGGCTGAAGTACAGACACAGTATATTTTCCAATAGGGAAGTGAGAAAAAGGTGCAGCCTTCTCTCTTACTCAAGGCTACATCAGGTCATAACTCCATCCACCATTTATCAATTTTTTTTTTTTGTTTTGTCCATCAAATATTCCCAATCTGGGAATATTTTTTCTTTTTTGAAATATAAGAAATGTCCAATTCTTATGAATACATTGCATAAAAAATCTTCAGTACAATATGTTTGACTTCTCCATAAATAATTTTACTGTATGAAATCAGAGCTTCTTATTATATTTGGTCTTATTCATTTTGATGTGCTGTGATTTTTCTGCCGCATGCTGTAGGTCATGCTGTGGGATTAGTAATACAGCCATTCTGCTACTGACTAGTAACTGACAGAAGCTGTTTTCATAACCTTTCTTGAAGATTGCAACATCTATATTTTTATTTCTGTTTTCCAGCTTATCTTGACTTTTCAAAATACTTTCAAGCTCCTTATCAGTAGAGCTTCAAAACTCGCAGTAAGGAATAAGTTCATTTTTTTAACTAGCATGCTTTCGGTTCAGGAAAAGTCACTTAAAAACATAAGCAAAAGATTCTCAATATATTTTAATTGTAACCTTAAGAAAAAGGAGTTTTATCTCAAATGATCAAGACTAATTATTCAGGACCTTAGAGATCATTATCAAAACTTCAAAGTCAAGTTAGATATACTAGATAAGCATGACTGCCAGATGGACTTCAGAAGATCCGTGAGAGCACGCTGCTTTGGTAGGCTGACCTTCATCTGAAAGACACATGTACATGTGCACTCACACAACTGTGTGCTTGTGAAATGTTTTGTACAGCAATAACATCTCAGTCTATTTTTTTCCTACATCAGAGAATTGGACTACACACAGGAAAGTTTTCTTAATGCTTGAGCAAACCAAATATACAAAAAATTGTAGATGATCTTATCTTGATGTGCAAGAACAGCCTAGAGTAAGTATTATTATGCATGTGCTTAAAGATGAACCATCACCTTTGCAGGATGGAGAGAGCAGCACTGTGCCTGGGTTCAATGTTGCTGCTCTTCTATTAAGAGCTATGGAAGCACCTAAATTCTCTAGCTAGATATAAAAACCACAGTAGCAGTGGGTTTAGAAGTGATGAATCAGTGTAGCAAGGAAAAAAGCTCTTTCTGTACTTTTTCACTTCGTAGTATGAAGGTTTGCTCTGAAGTGTGAGTTTGAAGGTTTTTCCTGGATTTTAAAATGTATTTTATTTTAAGTTGTGTTACAATCTGATTAGTGAGAGATGCCTCTGCCCATCTCTGCCCGTAAGTGCAAACAGACCATATGCCAAAGACAATAATATGGATTTTATTTAACAATGAATGTGAGGTAGAGAGAAAGAAATATAAAAGGGGGATAGGGAGAGAGAGATATCAAGCAGAAAAACAGCTGTGAATCCAGCAGTGTCCCTTGGTCCTTCTTCACCCTGGGCTTCTCAGTGGTGGGAGTCCCAGAGCCATTCTTCTGTGGGCACCACCTTTACACAGTCCATGTTTTGGTATCCATGGGGCAGTCACAGATGCCGTTCCCATAACTCATGTAGGGACATAGGGATGTAGGATATGTAGGGACAATTGCTTCCCCTCCCACAGTTTGTAACAGTGGGAAATTTTTGTCTAGATGCATTAAGCAGGATGTGCTAACCAAATTGCCTCTGCCAGGCCTGGAATTAGTGCCTTTCTGTTGCAAATGCCTCCCTTCTGTGCTTATCTCAAATTCTTGCCATGCTGGCTTATTTTATGACAAGATCCTTCTGTGGCCTTGACAGTGTTTGAGACAGGCAACTGGGCTCTTTAAGTTGTGAAAAGTATATTTGTTGATGTTTTAGTATTTAGAATTTAGTATTTAATAATTAGTGTTTTAGTAGATTGTTTGCTAACTTTAAGATTGACTTTAAATTAAATTGTTTCTTTTTTCCTACTCCCGAACATTGTTACTTTAATTCAGAAATTGCCACAATTTGACATGAATATTATATTGATGTATATTATTAATTAATAATTATTAATATCTCATTAATATATTAATGATATATTAAACATAATGATAGTGTAAAGGCTTATGGAAATTATTTTTTTACACTGACTACTTATAACACTGTATCTTACTGTAGTCTAACAAATAAACAATATGTTCTCAACATACACCATTATAAGCCCTACAGCTACTTTAAAGAAAAGCAAAGCACAACACAACACAGCACAACACAGAGAATTAATTTCATTGGGTATTTAGTTTGATTAGTGCATGGTACTACCCATGAAATGCCCTAATGCATTTTTACTGGACTTAAACATAAAAATGAAGGTTAAATTTCTGAAGGTTCAGTTCTACTCTTTCTTTTAAGATAGTAGGTAAATCAGAAAGGAGATGGAACTCCTCATGCAGTAAGGGAAAGTCAAATTGGAAGGGGCAATTTACTACGTTAGCAGGTCTTGCATCACCATTTCTCTGACCTGAACAACCTCATTTAAATACTCAGTGAGGGCAGGATGGGCTTTGAGGAAAATTTTGATAGAGAGTGAGTGCTTTCTAATAATCTTCTTTCCCAGCTTCATTTGAAATACTTTGCCACACATTCATTTTTTGTCCTCCATCATTTTCTTGTTTGAAACATTTTGTCACAGATTTTCAGATTAAATGATCTCTTATCAGTCATAGCAAAAGTCAGTATTAGTGATTTTTACTCTATGTGAAATAGTTTACAAATAGAAAAAAATATCATGAACATATACTAAGCAAACGGATTGTGCAGGAAAGAGAAGAAAGAGAAGAAAAGAAGTATGCAGTCCTCAAATCAAATAGTTTCAGGTTACCCCATGAAGATCCATTATCAGCTATCTGCAGTGTGGGAAGGATGAGTTATGAAGCTCACAGTTGCTGGGTTTTGTATTTTGTTTTCCTTGCGATGTGTATGTCTCAGCAGGTAGCTATTCACACACATTCTGTCATACAGTGAGGTGGTAAGGGTCATGGCAGGAAAAATTCTAACAGATTCATTAAAATCATGTTCATATTAATCTAAAACTCAGATATGTTGCAAATAATGAATGAGCTCTGCCAGCAAATCCAAATGAATAATGGCAAAATCTAAGCAATAAATAATTCAGTTATATGTGTATTCTATTTTATAGAAACTTCTAAAGTGCCATGAGAAACATTCTTCTTAAAGAACAAACTTTTGGGGGTGAGGCAAATCTCTCTCTCCAGCTGTAATGCTAAGTTTCTTTTTAAGAACTATGACATGGAATACTGCTTCCAGTTTATCTTTCAGAACTGTTTACTTGATCACAAAATGAGAAGCAAAGGCGAGTGCATAGATGTGTTGCTGAGTCCTTTAACTGCTATTCTCAGCAATACTTCTGCAGAACTAAGGTATATGCTTGTCATTAAACATGTAATCTAAGGCATATATATTCCAAAAAGGAATGCCTCTTGTTATTGTTTCCTTTTAAAAATGGGAGTTATGTCATAGCTGTGAGCTAAATACCTCCTTTGCATTCACATCTCTGAGTTTCCCAGCAAAACAATAATGTTAATGGAAGATAGAGCATTTAATTTCAAATTTAGAGGCTTTTGTTGATAATGTTATTTAAACTCAGGAAGGTTATACTTAATTACAGATATGGCAGTGTTCTTGACAGTTCAACCTCTTTAATGGATTATCTTTCCTCATTTAAATATAAGAAGTAGGAATAATAATAAAAAAACGAATCTACAAATTTAACAAGCTTCTTTTTATATGCTTAATAACTATCTTTGAAGAAGAATACACACCACATTGAGCTTTAAAAATCTGACAATATTTATTAAGCCACAAAAGAGCTTATGTAGCTTTGTGATTATGGACAGGAAAGAATTTTAAAAAAGGCGAAGTTAGCAAAAAAAAAGCTTTAAAGTAAGCAGAAATTACATGTCAGTCATAGACATTAAAGCTGGCTGTTTTTAAACTCCAACTGCTAAGCCCTGGGCATGAAACAAGAAAATGATGAGGTAGGCTGAATGAAATGCACACAAATGCTAATGTTTAGAACCCTACCTAAAGTTAAAAATACAAATGCTTGCTTTAAAGAAAAGGTTTCAAATAAAATAAAAGAATCCATCACATGAGTCTGTATGAATACAAATATGCTGAAATCCACACATACGGAATATGTTATAGACTTTCCTTTTCTGTTGAGAAATCTTCCTACTGTATGCTCTAAAGAATACTGGAATTTACTGTCACAGGAATGCAGAAATAAGGGGTTTTTTGAATAAAAACATATGATTTTATTGGGGGAGGGAGGAACCTGGCAGCCTTCAAGGGGAGTAAGACTGTTATCGTAGCATACAATACAATCAGCACCAATTAATTTATTTCCTGCTTTTTTCGAATGCTTGCTATGACAAATCACAGCATTTACTGAAGAATTCTGCAGAAGAATATGGACTGAGAATATTTCTTAGAATAATTTTCAGATGTTGCATAATTAAGTATTTGATTTAGGAAACCACAACTTAATTTCCTTATCTATGGCATTAGATGTATTTACATGTACCTACTATAAATGCATACTTACATGAGGGTGTGTGTTTATGTGTGTATAGTATTGAAAAAACATCTGTATTTGTTTCTACTGTGTTCATCTGCAAAATAAAGCAACATTGTAAAAATTAAAAAATAGATGTCTATCATAAAAAAACCCCAAACCAACAAACTAAAAACCATTTCGAGTTAGAATATTACTACTTCTCTTTCCTGGCCCAGAGTCCTAGAGTACTTTCTTAGACTTCAAGAAGAAAGGAGCACCGAGAAAGCAGTGAAGGGGCAAGGATTCCCAAAACTTACCATGTATTCTTCATTGAAGCTGGAAAGAAACACAGAGGAATCAGCTCACATATTTTCCAAGGCATTTGTGTTCCCTTCTCGGACTCCTCTGTCCTACAGACTTTTTTCCCACCCCAGTCTAATCACCTGGTGTGCAGCTGAACTGCAGCCAGTGGACTAGGTCTCACCACTTGAAGCAACCCTACTTTAAAGGGAAGAGCTGATGAAATGGCCAAACTCCACCAGTCTGAACAGGAAAATCTACAGTCTCTAGGGGATCTGTCTCCCTTTTGTCTGCATTCATATTTTACCCTAAATGATTGTTAATTTATATACCTAGAGTCAGCAAGAATAACAGTGATTCATAATGACCCTGTTATGCCATTGCATACGCTATAGCTTGGTTTTGTTACTGCTGCCATATTATTTCTGTTCCCTCATAGTGTTTTACAACAAGTTCTTTTTTTCCATGGACCTGGCTGTGCACAGTACAGTCAGGCTGAAGCACTGCATGGGCTCTTTGCATCCTTCAGTCACAAAGAGAGATAAACACTGTAGGGTTTTTTTGCAACATGCAGTTCCATTTCGAATTTCCTACTATATATGTTAAAATTAAACACGTTCAAATTAAAAGGCTCTTTTGAGTCAGCTAGGAGATCCATCTTTAATGGAACAGTTCATCAGTCAAGACTGTTTTGAATTTATTTGTCTCAGTTGTGTGTGAGCATGCATTTCTCTGTGCGTGTAGGCATCTGTCTTCAGAAATTAAAATAGAATGTGGAAAAATTAAGGGTAACATCCATCCAGAATGCTCTCCCTACAATATCACAAGAAAACTGTTTTGACAATAACAGCTGGCCACATAATGGACTCTCTAGTCCATTATTTTAGTCAGAAAACATGAATAAAGACAACTGAATTTGACCTAATAGTAAGGCAATAAGTTATGGGGCTATTGTAGATAAAGCCTTGTGAAATACAAAGCCTTGATGCAATGGCAACTGCTCAACTCATACCTTTGAAGTAAGAGCAGTGCTGGCTGTTTGACTGAAATGTTGCAGGCAAATGTAAACTGCAAACAGCAGTTCCAAGAAAGTTGGAATAACAGAATAAGCTTTGTTCTTCTATAAAAAATACCATTTTGTTCCAAAAAGAAATACCTTTATGAGGTAATCAATACTTCTTTTATATGAGACAGACAAAGAACAAACACAGCTCTTAATGTTGTCTGTGTCGAAAAGAAGCACTTTTATCTTCATGAAAGCAGTAGAAAAAAAAGTGAACACTCAAAATTCCAACATTAATGTCCTTCATGATCTGACATGAACAATGCAATTCAAAGGCCATCAGAAACAAAAGGTCTAGCAAACTCCACAGCATTTCTGCATCTGGAATTTACAATCAGACCTAGCAAGGTGATGTGTCTGACCAGTGTGTTTTAGTCTGCTCTCCTGCAACACCACCAGTTTTTTGCCATTAACATATGAAACCAAGTGCATTGATACAGCTGCCATTAGAATAAAAACCTAATCTCCATTTTAAGAGTTGCTGTGCTCTAAAATAAAATAAAAATTATTTCTAGACATTGCCACAAAGAGCACCTCAGGGATTTCAGATTTCTTAGAGGAAGCACTTAAAATCATGAACTCAGATTTCACACAGAAACTACAAATACATATTTTTAAAATAACAAGTACAGTATCCAGGTACTTCACTGTTTTCTGTGCTCCAAACTCTTATTCCCAGCAGCAAAAAAGCCAGTGCAGAGATGCAGCATGTAATAGGTTTAGGAAAGGTACACATATCATTGTACATTCCTTGTCATGGAAATGGGCTGGGTACACCAGTGGAACTGTGTAAACTTGAATCCTGACAGAAAGATTCACACTACAGGTCATTTTTCACAAGCTTTCTGAAGGTGACATTTCATCTCATGAATTTTCATCAGAAAATATGTTCCACTGCATACAGGTAAAAACTATTGTCTTAAATATATGCAGTGAATATTCTTATCTGAAATTTGCAAACATTTTTCAAGTCAAGAATAAAGCTGTGCACTTTGTTGCATCAGTCACAATTAAGAGCTGTAACTCAGTCATCAAGTATGCAGCCCTTGTGAAAGCTGCATGCTTGTGGAAAAGTGTATGCAAATAAAGCATGAAATTCAAGTAAAAAAATTAAGACAAAGGAAAAAAGTTACACCAAAATGATCACATTTATCACTATAGATGTAATAGAGATACTAGCTGGACACAAATCCAAAGGCTACTCCTGCACTAGTGAACTAGTGGTAGAATGTGGTTTTCTTGCCAGCGTCAAAGACCTGTTGCTACATCCTTACCATTAAGATCTCAGCCATCAAAAATCTGCACTTATGTATCACACTGGACTTTTCAGGGCAACAGTAGGAGGCGAGAACAAAACCATGACCTTCTTATCATGAGTGTGGGTGATGGCTTTCCAGTGCTTTTCTTTACTCCCGAACAATATATAGTTAGTTGTAATGGGAATACTGTGAAAAGCTAAATATGTAAATATGTTGGATGTTAATTATTGCAAATGTTGCTAAATGACAGTCAGTGGTATACTTTATTGTAATCTTCATTTCAAAACCATTTTATTTTAAGAAGTGGTCAGTCCCTATTTTCAAAAATGACCCTAAAACACTGGGAAACTTAGGTGTGACTACCTGCAGGGTGTCTACATGTATTTTTATTCCAAAATGAGTTTTTCTTGAAATTTTTTACTTATTTTATTTGGAAACTTACTTACCTGGTGTCCCTCTGTGCTAGGTACCTGACAAGCTTCATACAGAGATCACAGTCCTGGAACTAGTCACTTAAAATCTAAAAATAAATGGTATAACTTGAGGCTTAAACAAACAGAGGCAGAGAAAAATAATAAGAATTATAAAAAATAAAAAGACAGAAGAAAAATCTGCTCTGGACTTTGCCCAGTAGAAACAAATGGTAAAAGAATTATATTACTGAATCTGAACAAGACACAGAGTTTATAGACAAAAACTAGGAACCCCTGATTTTCAAGAGAAAAACCATTCTATGGGTTCTATAAGAATGTCTCTTCCTAACTACTTCATATACATCTACAATTAGATGCCAGAATACACAGAATACGAACCAGTATTTTCTGAAAGTGGAGAGGAATCCCTTCCTAAGAAACTTCCTTGCTTTCGTCCTTACATCTTCTTTCTGTAGGCATGTCCTCTCTGAAAAACTACATTCTTTTGAAAAACACTCACTTCAGTGTCAGCAGCAAGACATAGTGAAAAAAAATTATCTGTTTGTCTGCCTTTTTCTTCATCTATCCGGAAAAAGACAGAACCCTGTCAAAGAAACAGGAAAAATGAAGGATATTTTATCACCTTAATATACTGTAATACTTGCTTTATGATAGTCACTTATTTATGTAATTTTTAGATTCTTTTCCCATTTAATAGTAAGACAGTTCATAGTATGGAAAGATGACTGTTTTCAGATAAATCTATTTAGTCATCATTGTTAATTTATTTTCTTTCCCCTTTCATAGTAACCTGTGATTTCTCTCTCCATTCCATTCATATTGGCTGGAAATTTCAAGTGCATAGCCTTTTCTTTTCAGTAATTCTTTCAAAAATTATTACATATTGGCAGAGCTAGTGATTTTCTCCTTTACTGTGAATCACAAAATCTTTTTTTTTTCCAAAGATAAAGAGTTTTGATCGCATATTTGGTGAATGACATAATGAGATTACCTTTAAATATTATTATTCCTGCTTTTCCTTTTGCTTTAGGAAAAGAGAAATATTCTGCAGTTTAAAACATACATAAGTCATACAGCTATTTAAAAAAAGCATCCTTTAGAGATTTGACATGACCGGTATGATCACACAAAATCGGGTTATTGCAATACTGCTGTGCAGATTTGTCTGCAACGTAGGTGAGCAATTTTAACAGCTAATGCAATGGATCAGAATATTTCTTCCAGGATGAAAAATGATGAAAATTTTTTGGGTCAGACAGACCCAAAGTGTAACACATATTCTTCCTAAAATCTACAAGGACTGAAGAGAGAGAACATA
Organism: Ifrita kowaldi; assembly: GCA_013398055.1. Taxonomy (NCBI): domain Eukaryota; kingdom Metazoa; phylum Chordata; class Aves; order Passeriformes; family Cinclosomatidae; genus Ifrita; species Ifrita kowaldi. The sequence continues at coordinate 54,370 of VZRS01007542.1, forward strand.
ATAAACCTGCTTCTCAGTGGTTTCCCAGTTTCATTTTGAATATATTTCTGTGCATAAGTCCATAGGTTTTGGTTAAAAAGACTTTTTTTTTTGTTTACTTACAATCTGTGCTTGTAAGATCATCTTAAATTAGAACCCATGCTGGCACTATAAATGTGTGTATTTTTCTGTAACAAAACAAAACACAAAAAAGAAAAGGGAAAGTATCTTCTCAAAACAGTAGGCTTATCAAAATAATTAAGTGCATAGCACCAATGGATTGGATTTTAATAGCATCTCAAGGGTTGTTTGATTAATTTTTCAATTGAACGAAGGCGAATTTGCAAAGATTTAACAAACATAGGATATTCCTTTCAAAATAAAAATTCCTTCTCTCTCTTCCTCAAATGAACAATTTTGCTTAAGAAAACAAGGACTTGATAAGTCATAAATGCAGTTTTGTTCTCTCAGGTAACGAAAATGTGGAGACAGAGAATCAGTTCAGACTGTGAGTTAATGCAGCCTCCTCAGTCTGTCAGAAGAACTGTAAATCCTATACAGAAGATTTGCACCCCAATGAAATGGATTTTGGCTATGCTCCTGCCCTAGATGGGTATTGTGAAGGTATCCATGAACTTTCTATTATTAATCAGAAAATACACAGAGAGATGGAGACTCAGCACCCTGCAAATTCTGTGGCATTTCACTGCCCCACTTTTGCTGGAGAGAAAATAGCTATTTTGTACTGATTTTTGTTGAAGTGCCAATCACTTTTTAGCAGTAGTAATATACCAGGAACTCTAGCTCCCACTGTGGAAATACAGACAATCAGAAAACATCCTACATATTTACACCTTTGCTTCATAAGGGGATAATTCTGAGAGAAAGATTGCGTGAGCATGTATTAATAAATCCCAATTTTCTATCACAGCACAATAGATAAATGCTCATATTGGTAAAAATTTTTAAAAAATACTTTCATGGCTAAAACTACATAACTAAAAACAAAAAAGAAACAGAAATCTGTTTCTAGGTATTGGTTTTTCCCCCCCTTTCTTTGAGAAAATCACCACCTTCATTAAATGGGTCTTGTTAATATCATACTCCTTGATATAAATGCTTCCGTTTAGGCTGAAATTCAGTTAGCAAACCTGTTTTGGTCCGTATGGAATTGGCTTAATTAAGACAGACTAATATTTTGGACCAAACTAATTAATATCTTAGGAGTGGATTCAGCTTTAAGATTTTTAGCAGTCTCTTAAAAGTATGGTCTCTCAGAGGGAGGCAGCTGCTCATCATTGACATGCAAGATTAATACATTCAACTTGAAAATGAACCTGAGTCGTTCCAGCTGAGCTTTGCCACTGCAGGTATTGGAAATCTTCTTGTCACACGAGTATTCCTAGTGCTTCTTCTTCCATCTAATTAGGTCTCAGATCCTAAAACAAAGTTACAGAAGAACTGGTGTACTCTTGCTGACTGAATTAATAGTGGAGTAGAAAAGAGCAAGGAGCAGAGAGGGCTGAAAACGCTGTCCTGCCATCTCCCATAGAACTGCAGCACTGCCACCCATTTCCAGAGACTGAAGAGGTGAGGAGGATAGTGCTTCCTCCAGGAGGGAGGGAAAGATGAAAGAGGAAGCAAATAATATAAATGTGACCTGCATTTCTTGCCTTCTTTTACTACAGTCTAGGTTACAAAACTCATCTGGTCTCCTGACTATTACTGAACATTGCTTCTCACATTTCCTTCTAATTTATTGTTTCACTTCTCCCTTTATTGTATTGCATGTTTAATCACAGGAACAAGATACTGTGTTTATTTTATACTTAGGCACTTCCAATAGCACACCCAAGTCACCTGAGACCTCTGGACAGGATGTAGGTTTACAAAAGCTGCTGAATCTTGAATTTGCTTGCTTGAGTTAAAGTCAGTCATGACAATATGATATTTGAATTAGTTATTTAGTCCTTCATCTTGTAACTTCTGAAATTGTTTTCTTTCAAACATAAGAATTGTACATGACCTTGCACCTTGTTGTCTCAACACAGTGTTCTCCTGTGGGAAAAATGCTTTCTTCTCTACTGGGAGTTGAGGATCAAATCCTCAGTGGATCAAGTCCTTGGACAAAAATTATGATGGTACAAATTGTCTGCAATGCTGCAATTATTGTTAAACATATATTATCTTACAATGCATACTGCATATATATTTCTTGCCTGTATAGAAAGTGAGAATTCAGAAAAAATAAATCCATCCTCAAAACTCACTACAGCATATGAATACATCTGTAGCAATTTATTTTGCTCTGAGTAACATATGAATGCTTTCTCAGAGTAGCCATATCATCCTAATGACTCTTCTGAGGTTTGTGAATTATGCTAACAATGGTCTTTTCTACAAGTAATCATAAAATTCACTAATATGTTAACATTGTGGTTAATATAGAGAAGGGATTTCTAATACATACAGGTTTTAATTTACTCCTTTTTTTCTGACACTTTTTTGTCCCTTCCTTTGGATTAAGCAGCACAAAAATTTGGTAATTATTTTTCTCACTGCAGTATATGTTTGTGGTGCCACCTTTTAGTTTTAGTCCAGGTTTCTTTACACAGGCAATGTTTCTGAAAACGTTATTCTTACAAGTTAATAAAAAAGGTATTACCTTAATCATATGTAGTTTCTTCTGTGAAATCAAGATGAAAGAAAAATATTTGAGGAGGTGACAGCTTTTGTATTGTGTGTTTCCTCGGTCAGAGCTCCTGCTGCTGCATAGCTCTCAATGTAAACGGTTTGCTTGAAAAATAGTGGTGTTGTTTTTCTTGGTATTTTATTTCATTTGGAATTGATCATGCCTTTGCTTTCAGATTTACCAAGATGAAAAGTACATCTGAATTAATGTCAGCTTTAGATACCTATTATAATGTCAGTAGCTTGAAATCTAATTTATTAATGTCACATATATCTAGTAAAGTAGGAACACAAGTCTAGGAATAGGGATTTTTTGGAGATCTGACCCTATTTTCTTCTTTTCTGTAACTTTCTGCCTGATAATAAACAAACTTCTGCTGATTCACATTCTCTGAAATATCTAAATGCCAATTGAAATCAGTCATATATATCTGAGAATATTTAAAAGATATCAGCCTCAGTCTCCTGTCTGTAAGACAAGTTATTCAGACAGGAGATATCTTTAGATATCTTAACCTTACTGTTCTTGCAGAACTGAAGGCCAACAGTGTCCTGGGCCACACAGGTAGGAGGGCTAACAGCTGCTCAAGGGATGTCACCCTTCTCCTCTAATAAGCACTGCTGAGACACATTTGAAGTGCTGTCTTTTTTGTAAGAGAGAAATGGACATTCTGGATCTAGTCCAGCAAAGGGTAACAAATACAATCAAGGAATGGGAGTGTCTTTTATATGAGGAGAGGCTGAGAGAGCTCAGGCTGACTGTTGTGCCAGAGGAGAATGCCCCAGGGGGGCAATATCAATATGTGTATATATTCCTGTTTGGATGGTGTAAATATGAGCTAGACTTTCCTCAGTAGTAGCCAAGGAAAGGACAAGAGGTAATAACCACAAACTAAGATACAAGCAATTAAATTTAAACATCAGAAAACCACATTTACTCTGAGAGGGTCTGCCTTAATCTGGAAGCTGGACTAGGTGATTTCCAGAGGTGCCTTCCCACTTCAGACATTCTGTGATTTTGTGGTGAAGATCTTTCCATATTTTAGTTGAGGAGGAAAGGCAGAGAGAAACAAAAAAATCTCTAAGAACATGCCTCATAAGCAGAATTAATTTAAAATGTAAGATGCACACTTCTCCAAGTATGCAATCAAACTGTTATCATACTCACTGAATAAGCTGAGTTGGAAGGGACCCATCAGGATCACTGAGTCCAGCTCCTGATCCTGTGCAGGGCACCCCAAGAGTCACACCATGTGCCTTACAGCATTGTCCAAATGCTTTTTGAACTCTGTCAGGGTTGGTGCTGGGACCACTTCCCTGGGGAGCCTGTTCCAGTGCCCAACCACCCTCTGGGTGAAGAACCTTTTCCTAATATCCAATCTAACCCTCCCCTGACACAACTTCAGCCCATTCCCTCGGGTCCTGTCAGTGATCACCACAGAGAAGAGATCAGTGTCTGCCCTCCTCTTCCCCCCACAAGGAAGTTGTAACTACGATGAGGTCTCCCCTCAGTCTTGTCTTCTCCAGGCTGAACAGACCAAGGCACCTCAGCTGCTCTTCTTGTGGTTTCCCCTCAAGGCTCTTCCACCATCTTTGTTGCTCTCCTTTGGACACTCTCTAATAGTTTAATGTCTTTCTTATAGTGCCCAAAACCGCACACAATATTCAAAGTGAGGCTGTACCAGCACAGAGCAGAGCAGGACAATTCCCTCCCTTGCCTGGCTGGTGATGCTGTGCCTGATGCCCCCCAGGACAGGGTTGGCCCTCCTGGCTGCCAGGACACTGCTGACTCATATCCAGTGATATCCAACTTTCCATTGACCAGGACCCTCAGGTCCCTTTCCACTGTGTTGCTCTCCAGCCTCCCATTCCCTATACCTGGAAAAGCATGTGAAATCTTGACAGTTCCACATAATTCTTATTCATTAAAAGATCTTGGGATATCTTTTTGCTCATTCTCATTCCCTCCTGATCTCTCAAAATGTTGTCATGCATCATACTGAAGAGGTTATACATACTGTAATAAAAATTTCTGTCAAATTAATAAACTGAACTTAGGTATGAAACAGAAACAGCAGGACACAGAATCATTCTATGAACAAGGAATTACATATGCTTCTTTGTGAAAATGCTAGGTCTAGGGCTCTTCAGATTTTCTTAAAACATTAAATCACATCTGGATAATTGCATCAGAATCTGTAGATTTAGCAGGTTAAAAATTACCTCCTTTGAAGTGAGAGAGGTTTGATGTTCATGCAGAGGAAATATAATGATTGATTTAACTTTAGAACAGATACTGGGCAGGACTGTGTATCATTATCGGCTCTGTTTACCTATTAAGGAAAAAAAGTATTGTCTCTCAAAATACAAGAGTTATTGTTAAAATATTAGACAATATGTATGCTCAGAAATAAAAAAGTCAGTTACCACAGCATTTTTTATGATTTAGGACAATTGCATAATTTCAGAAAAACTAAGAAAAATGAGAAGTTGGAGGGTAAACAGTATATTTTTGCTGATAGATAGGAGAAAGACTGGTAACAACTGAAATGATAAAATTGTTATCATGTAAATATGAGGATGAGTTGAAATATACTGAAACCCTAAAGTAGTAGTAGTCTTTTTAGGAGATTTGAAATAGAATTTAGGGAACTTACAGAGATCTGGAATTACAACTGCTACTTATGGGAAGCTCACATTTCAAAAAGCAAAGGTTTTCTCATAAAGTGTGAAATGAAACACATACAGGTATTGGTCTTCAACATCTTTATGCTTTTGAGACATGAATACCAAAGGAAAAAGGACAATAAGATTTTTGCTAAACTAAATTATTACAGATGAATGCTGTGAGTTAGTTATGCCTCTGTTATGACTAAAAAGAATAGAAGGATCCAGGGGTACAAGACATCATTTGGTCTGACATTCTGTACCACTAAGATGACCAGGTGAAGAGAATTCAGTTCTGTGAGGCCTGTATGGGCAAGTTACAATAACCATAGTGTGCCAGTTTGGCCAAAATCTAGCACTATACCCGCTGAGAGAAAACCAGGTTACAAACACCCTTCCCCCCACCAGGTTCGGGGAAAAAAAGGAAATTTTCCTCGAAGGAAAGTGAAAGAGATAAAAACTATTTATTTAACATACACACAAGAAAAGGACAACAATGCTAAATAATGAAATCTCTTGCTGTCTAAATTGTCCATTGTGCTTGTTATGCAGTATGCTTATTGGACCCTTTCTACTGAACCCTCAGCACATTACAGATCTGTAAAAGAACTAAAACTGCATAAAATGTAGAGATGTCATATCTATGTCTCTATCTATTGTCCTAGAAAATCAGATTTTGTGAACATTTGCTTTTTATTCTTTGCCATCTTCTGCTTCCCATTCACTACATAATGTAGCTAAAATGATCTTTTATTTAAAAAGATCTTATTTTTAGTGTATCTTAGAGCTTCTCTCTCCTTTCCACACTAAGCTGCAACTCCATTGTCAAGGAGCTGTAGTAAATTGGTTGATCCAAGCTAATCCAAGATAGAATGTGACCAACTACCATTCTCCTTCATCTACATTGGAAGATGGAGGCGTGACTAAGAACAGTACTCCTAGATACTTTAACAGCTTGATATTCTTTATCTTTCTCTTGTGTTTCTGCAAGATATTTTGCCTGTTTCTCTCATCCTCACATTAGACTTTCTCTAATTTGAAAGATTTGACCTAGTTAGAACTGACCTTTGTTGAGGTTATTAAACATTTTTGTATGGCAGGTTTATTTTTATTGATTTACAGGCTTTTCAGATTAAAAAAAACTCCAAAACCAAACCAGAAGTGATGTTCCTAGAGCCACCAAATCTGCAGTGAATCCTCCTGCCTCCACAAAATGGAAAAAACCAGTTTCTGAACTACACTGTCCTTTTAGTAGTATTTCATGCAGTTACTGTTACTACAGTCAGTAGTTCAGTTATACCAGCTGGAATTTCTCCACTTTTGAATGCTTAAATATTTAGATTTGGAAAAAGTGAGAAAAACAAGAAAAATTCCAATTTTTTTAATTTAAAAACCCTAGCAACAAGCTTTTTTTTCTTAATTACCCTGCATTTATGACAAAAATTAAGTCTGGAGTGAACTGTTATGGTAATAAGTTATATACTAGGAAATATTTATTATGGACAAACTCTCACGGGCTCAAAACCTTAGAATAATGTCCAGCTATGACAGGGTCATTCTTTTAATCAAAAAAAGTAGACTATCCATGTTGACAAAGGAAAAAAATGAAATGTCCATTTCTTAATGTTGTTGTGTCACAATTAGGAATAACAGGAGCAGCGGGATTTAACACTGATGGGATTTACTATTAATGGACTTCATCCATAAGAATTCATAGTACTAAGATTTCTGCAACCATCAATTAGGGTCCAGAGTTTCACAAGTATTTGTGAGATCTCATTATGAGATTTTGGGGTGTTTCTAACCTGTAACTTTTGGTGCCTCAAGTATTTTTGCAAATCCAGTCTCTCTTGCTTTGACTTTTCTTACAGAATTATCATCTGGGCCTCAAATGTCTCCTGTAAATAAGTACATGGGCTAGGCAAGCTCTAGGCATGACTTTTGAGCTCACAGTGGTGATAGTTTATCTGAGCTATTGGCACAGTGAGCAAAAGCTGCAGCCTAGAAGAGCTTTTAACTGTACAGCAAGAAGTATTTAACACTCCTATTTCCCAGGATTGAATAACCTTCTAGATTTTTTTAACTGGAAGTGGATTCCTTTTCCTTTGTTCACTTCTTAGTTAGTCTGTTTCTTCTAGATTTTGTTTATATTAATAAATTGTACCTGACTCCTTTTTGCCCTACTTAGGCATAGTTGGTAATGATCCTTTGTTTTTAATGTTAGACATACATTTTTCTTTTCTCATCTTATTACTTATCATTCATATTTAATGCTGCACACAGAATTATCTTTTAGACTCTTTTTACCTTTTGATTTCTTATATTTAATGACACACCCAATTGTTTGATATCCTTTTTTTCCCTAGGAACCTGTCACTGCTCTCTATTTAGCTGCTTTGAACTAGCTTTCATCTTCTAGTATTTAAATCATCTAAGTTCTCATGTATCATACTGCACTGTTCCTCATTATTTACTCCTTCTGACTATAAAGCCATTCTCTTCAAACTAGTGCTACTTTTTTCTTTGTTTCATGCTCTTTGTTTTTAATTTTCCAAGTCAGATTTACGCTTATTACATGACTCCCACACCTTAGCTACTGTCATTAACCTCAGATGTGAGACTTTATCAAAAGGGTTTTCAGAAGCTTGTCTGAAGTGTCTTATCTACAGCAGCTCATTTGTCGCCTGCGACTGAGAAGAGTTATTGAATGACAGAAGGCTCCTCTCCCTGGAAGCTAAGTGCCCAACCCTCCGAGTCCTTTGTTTGAATGTAGGTCTCCAACATGGCAGTCTACAATAGAAGCACTTGACAAAAGGATTGATTTTTACATCCAGCACTGGAAGAATGCATATAATTTCCATGTATTACATGGTGTATGTACTACGTAATTTGAAACATTTTGTTCTAGCTGCATTGAATATCCTGTTTCAAGCCTGGGCTATACTGAATGTGATTTGTATTGTAAAAAATGGCATTAACTTCAGAGTTAAACTCTCAGTACTGGCCATCACCACCACACAACTTTTCCAGACATTATGAATTGTTCACTTGTCAACCAAAATTCAAATCTAAAGTGCAATTCCAAATCCAAAATTGTGCTTGTGAAGTATAAGTTTATGTAGAGAGCCTTATTGGAACTGGAAGAATTTTTCCTGTAGATACTTCAAAAAATAAACTTCACTGAATCTGCATTTACTCTTAAAAATGCTTTAAATCCTGATGGTTCATAAGGATCAGTAAATAAGGAAATAAAGTAATGCCTTCAAGAAAGTCAGTGCTATATTTTCATCCTGAATACTCTGGGTAACATGGTTCATTCAATTTCAAGAAAAGTATTTCATCATTGACAAACAATGAAAAGGGAATACAGGGGAAGTCTAACTTATTAGTAGAAAGGGAAGAAAGTTTTCTACAATTACCAGTGTAAGTGTTTATATGGTAAAAGCATAAAAATGCCCAAGTAGCAAAAACCAGAAGATCAGGGACATTTATTCTCCATACCCTAGGCTTCAGAAATTGGAGAAATTTCCTAGAAGGCAGTAAATGAACTTCGAAACTCATCATCATCGCATCTCAGTGTCCATAAAAATGCTAGGAAAAATCTCATACCCCAGTATTTAAGGCTATATTGAGCAACAGAGACCAAATCAAGACTTTTTTTAAACAAGGGTAAGAAGGCCTTTATTCCACATCTACCTACATCATATTTCTCTAATGTATCTGTTACTTCCTTTCACCTGAGACGGTGTCTAACACTGATGACTTGAATGACACCTTCTGCTGGTGCTCACTGCAAATTGTGTTAATAGGAAATAAATTAAATCCATTAGAACTGCTGTCTTCATAGCTGACTTTAATTCAAAGCAGCTTTGAATCAAAACATAATCAAACTTTTAGCCTTGAGGCTTCACAATCAAGTTAGACTGATCAAAGGGGGAAGTTTTGTGTAATGTTTAATCTAATATAATTGAGGACCTAACACAGGTGGTTTTGCTCTCCTACCTGTTATCCTTCTTCATATGATCCTGCCCTTCTTAAATCTTTGTGTCTGTTTGTTTGACTGAACTTTCTGATCTAGCTTGTTCTGCAGTTTTTTGCATGCTGTATCTGACACTAACCAGGCACTGGAAAAACTATGGGTAGGAGATCACGGCAGCCCACTTTTGAACTGGATTATGCTTAGTGAAAAATGAGCAATTAGGTCAATTTTTCTTCTCATACTTATTTGCATGTTCCGTTTCTGTTTTTTGACAGTGTGCTGGTTTTGGCTGGGGTAGAGTTCATTTTCTTCACAGTGGCTGGGATGTGGCTGTGTATTAGATTTGTGCTGAACATAGGGTTGATAATATAGTGATGTTTTTGTTATTGCTGAGCAGGGCTTACACAGAGCCAAGACCTTTTCTGCTTTTTGTACTGCTGTGCTGGCAAGAAAGTTGGGGGTACATGGGAGGTTGGGAGCAGACAAAGTCAGGACAGGTGATCCAAACTGACCAAAGGGATATTCCAGACCATGCAACACCATGGTCAGTATATAAAGTGGCGGAAGATGGAGGAAGGCTGGGGCATTTGGAGTGATGGTTTTGTCTTCCCAGGTCCCTGTTACACATGAAGGAATCCTGCTCTCCTGGGGATGGCTGAAAGCAGTCCTGTCTGTGCATGGGAACCAGTGAATTAATTTCTTGTTTGACTTTGTTTGCGTGCACTGCTTTTACCTGCCCTATTAAACTGTCTTTATCTCAACCCACGAGTTTTCTGGCTTTTTCCCTTCTGATTTCCTCCTTGATCGTGCTGGTGGGGGACTGAGCAAGCAACTGCATGGGGCTTGGTTGCTGCTTGGTATTAAATCATGACAGACAGCTAGAGTGGTTATATAGCCCAGCAGTTGTTTGGGGTTTTTTATATATATGATTCATACTATAGATCAAAGTAAGTAAAGTTAATACAAGAGAATAGCAAGGAAGCCCTAGTGAGAAGGTGAAGGTAATTATGGACAGAATTACCCTTTCTAATAGCTGCCTGGTTTAGCTTGATTTAAGCTGACTGTGGAGCAATCGAAAAAAGCCAAATTCAGGTTCCTCTAATGAGCATATTTCATACAACCTCTCAAAACAAAGTGAAATAGGTCAAATAGTAATCATAGTCTTCTATTGAAAAAGGTTTTCTGTCCTAGAGATTTCAATACTAGCTCTGTTCCTGATCTGAGAGCCTTAGATGACTTGAGGCTGTATGCAGAATAAACAACATAGTGAATTGTACCCAGAAATAAAAATGTAACTGCTGCAGGGCAGAGAGCAATCATTAAATATGTTCCTCACAATAACTCAGTTGACTCCAAAGATGAATTACTCCAGTTAGCAGTAGATTAAGTTTCCTTGCTGGGTGTTTCTCTAACATAGTAGGATAACCTGTTTCAGTAGAGCTTGGGCTGCATGGGTGTGTGTCCCTGCTTTCAGCTCAAACTCAGAGAAGAATGCTCAAGCTGTACCGGGAAATAAGACAGGGAGAGTGAGAGAGAAAAGGCATATATGCCTTTCTGAGGGCTAACTATGTCTTACAAAACTGTGACAGTAAAATGTATTGACAGAGGTCAGTTAAATTTACTCTGTAAAAAATACATCACCAACAGAGTTGTGCAGATTCTGTCTTTGGTCCTCAGTATCATTTCTGTTCCATAGGGAAGTCAATTATCTGGAAATCTCATCCCTGCCTTGCTAGAGTGAAATGGCTCTACTTTTTATTCTCCTTTAGCTAAGACACCAGAATTACTTTGAATATTGATGACACTACAAACTTAGATGTTGCTGCATTCTTGTTTTACTACTAAAACCCAACGCAACCAAAACCAAAAAGCAGGCAAAACAAAATAAGAAAGAGGGAGGAAAAACTGCAGAATAATTTGCTAATGGCACTCTTGGACAGGGAGAATAAAATGTGAGTCTTTGTCATTCTGCAAACGCAAAGGAGGAAATTTACCAGATCATCCTAGCCAACTCAGTAGAGAAATTATCAAAGCCCAAGGTGGTTTTGGCCATATTTACTGATGAAGCAACTGAAGTGTTTTAATGAACTTTGTCTTTATTTAATACTATCAGAAATTTCCCAGATTGCATTGAAACTTAATGGTCGACTAAATAAAGATATCTATAAAATTTAAAAGAATACAAAATCGCTTAAACAGGACATCAGTTGGCAAGGCGGGGCAGCATTTGAAGATGAATTGATGTGAGTGTTAGTTTCAAAAGACTTTTTTTTCTTTTAGTTGCCTTATCATCACTTGATTATAGGTGTTTAAAATCTACATTTCTGAAGAACCACATCTATACATAACGGAGTTAGGCTTCTATTAATTGTTATGTCCTCAACTAGTTACGTGTAGCCAGGACTACCTATGGGAGATATTATCATCAAGACAGATTCTTTAGAGTTCATTTTTGCTGCTGTTGCTCAATGACTACTCCAAAACTGATGCAGGAGTTGATTATTTTCTTCTTAGCCATCCAACAGTATTCATGCCCACACTCATGGAAAACAGGACCTTTCGTTTCTACTTAGCAGTTTGCTGAAGGGTTAGATACCACCTGACTTAGCAATACCCATCCACATTATGTTAATAAAATTGTGGCCATATTAATAATCATTTCATCTTGCTCCCTCTCTTTTCTGCATATATATATATATACACACACATACATATTTATATATATATACACATACACGTGTGTCTCTGTGTATTACATATGCCTATAAAAACACATAAAAACCTATACATTTTGTGTGTTACATACACTCAAATCCTTAGAATATAAATAAATTTATTTAAATTAAATACTTTGGTGACAGAGACCTAACATATACATGAACATAACACAGATTTATAATTGTAAGTCACCAATGTGACTTGTAAGTATTTATGAATTAAAGTTTACTAAAATCACTTTTCAATACGTATTTAAATCAAAAGGTTCTTTCCCAGACAGTAGACAGATGAGTTACTTAATAATTCAGTGGATCTATAATAAATAGGTTCAAATCCTACACTGTGGTGAAGCTTCATTAATTTGTTTCTGCTTATAGTGAACTCAAGCACCTGAGGTTCTTGTAACATAATGGCACATTGACAGGGAAGGGACAGCACAGGACAAAAAGGAAATTACATGATTATTTTTAGGAAATTTCATCATTCCCACTGGAACTGAATCACATTATAATTGTACTCATATGCACATAACAATGTAATTCGCTTTTTAGAGCATTAATAATATGAAAGTATCAATAAGTCTCATAGTAACAGGTTAAAATTAATTCCATTTATTGTCAAATGAAAATTGACTTCCAGCAGATACACTATTTCTTTGATGCTTCATGCCCATTACACTCATCATATTGTGTTACATACGGTACTGTAACACAATATGACTCTTCAAACTGGATATGGGTCACATTTGAAATACTGAGTTGGGGAATAATACAGGGTGACATGGATAGAATGAAGGATTTTGATTCTGTTTGATTTTGAACTCCTTTACATTTTTGGATATAACTCAAATCCTAATGATAAAGCTGTATTTGCTCATCATCACTGACTTGGAAGTTTAAAAGAAATCTGTGCACACCTTAACTATTAATTTAATGTTAAGAAAAGGATTAATTGTAATTTGCATTTCTCAATTCAGTGAAAAATTGGTGCTATTAATGACGGTGAGAGCCAGGGGCCAGGAACCTGAGTCTACAAAGCCTTTTCATACTGTAGGCATTCTCTCTTGGTGGTATCTTTAGGAATCTGTTACAGGAGCTGATAAAGCACCAGATATCTGAGATGTTGAAATATAATACTGAGAAGACTTGTACAGTCCCCTGATAGACATTTTGAATTGTAAAGCCTGGTATCAGTATCTGTTACTGCTATCTACTACCATCTTCCACAGCACTTTATTACACTGTTGTGAAGTGGTAGAACCTAACTTTGATGTTGTATGTTGACAGCTGTGACCAAATTGTTTTCTTGTATGATCAACCTGACACACAGAAGGGAGGAAAAACTCCGAAACAGTATAAAACATATTTGAAAACTTTAACTGAACTTAAGTACACGATGTCTAAGTCATTCTTCCTTTTTTGTGCCACGTCAGATCTTAAGTACATTATAACTTCAGTTAAAATTGAGACCATATTACATTGTTTTTACTTTGATATCCTTTTTTCCTGTATATAGTTATTGAATAAAATTGTTTATAAAACCCTATTGCCTGAGAGACTTGGGAGGGAAGATCACCATACCTAGTTATTCCCTTTGGCTGGGTCTGAGAACATGATTGGAATTTTCTTAGTCTCTAAATATTGAACATTGATTTTTTTTTTCTCTCTTCTTTTAGTTTCCAGTAAATTTAATACATAGTCTCTGACACTGGACTTCTACACAATTTCCATAGTTACAGACTATGTTCCATAGTCCATAACTGTGCTTCAGGCAGATGGACTGTCACTAGCTGGAGTTTTGAGTATAAAACTTCTTTTAAAATGTATTTTATACATCTTTGTTTTGGTTTTGGGTTTTTTTTGAGAAGGAAGGTAAAAATTCTAGTAGTGGATAGTAAACACAGGTCATACAGAAAAATATGTAAGAAATGCAATCATCACAAAGGATACATTTTTTAAATGTTATATACCTGAAACAATCAACATGGCCAAATTGTATAAATAGATTGCATCAGAGATAGAACTATCAAATGTCATCTTTGAGAATTCAGGAAGTAGATTAGGTAATTCATAGAACTTGTTTTTATAACCCTCTTAAGTAAGTACTATGTATGAGATCAGAGAAATACTTCAATAAATCCTTTAGCACCTTGAGGAAAATTGCAGGCAGCAAGAGTTCATAAGCAAGAAATCACGTTAAATTAACTTGCTATCAAAGAAAATTCAGCAATTTGCTACAGAAGGTAGGGTTAATGCAGTGAGCATGATAGGCACTGTTTAATTTCTCTGACTTCAGTAAAGATCTAACCTAATAAGTAATTGGTGAATTTGAAGTATTTTTCAAGACACAAGAAATGTGGTATATATAGCAATGTCTAGAATGAAAGCTTGAAAAAAATAAATAATGGCATTATGTTTTGTTATGATTAATCTCTGATTAGATTTCTTTTACTTGTCACAGTAGGGATACTAATGATCTACAAATCCCAGTGCTGTTCAAATCTCGTTGAGCATTTTCATGAACATACCAGAAAAAGGTAACAAAAATAGAGCTCAGTAAATTATGTAAGGTGAAGTATCTTTCTTTTTTGGGAAACATAACTTTAAATATCATCATCCAGATGTTGAACATAACATTTTTTATTTATTTCTGCCACCCTGGAGGAAACAGATTCTATTCTCTGTAATACCAGATTTCAGCAGGGAAAGATGTGAAATGGCATTTTCACTCCAGGTAGTTTCTGACTAAATTTCTTGTTTGATTGAAAGGAAGGAGAAATTTATAATATGGTCATTGATTAGAGAACTTCAAGTACTAAGTTCTGGAAAAAAAAAATCATTAAAAGAGATAAACGCACATCATCTTCACCAAATAAAGGTTACAAGAGGTTATGATGACAGGTCTATGAATATTTGAGGGAGCAATGCCAAGCAGGGTCATATAAAAAAAGAGAAGGAAAAGGCTTATTGAAAATTACCTATCAAATCAATCAAATAATGAAATAATTTAATTTTATAAGTTTGTCAAACTGAAGCCAAGTGTGGAGATAAGATTGTAAATGTAATGTGGGGATGTATTCTGTGCTGGCAGAGATTTGGACTAATGACACATTGTATATTTCCTGATTTTAGATTTTTGGATTCTCTGATTGTTTATAGACTAAGAAGATTGGGTAAAATATTTTCCATCTGAGAGTACTTTAAAGTTACTTGAAATTTCTCAAAGAGTCTGAAAAACTTACTGCTATTGGTATAACTACTCACAATGAGAAGAATAAAAAGTGATTAGTAACAATTCTGGCTCATAAAGTTTATTTCATGTATTCATTTACATAAGTATATTCTTATTCGTATATATTTAAATACTTGCGTCTATAATCTCTATAATCAGAAAGATACACCCAAAATGGAAGCTGGGAGGTATTTTAACTTCATCTATGAAATTCCAAATAATTTTTGGAGATTGAAGCTCTATGCCTCTGCTTCACTTAGAAAATCTTTGGGATTTTAAGAGTTGAATGCTAAACTCTTTCCTGTTCCAGTTTGTCTTACTGAATAGTAGAAGTCGAGGTCAGCCTTAAGTCTGCATGTATCCAGTCATTTATCATTTTACCAGATGTCTTATGAAAAACAGGTTATACTTGTTATCTTGCACGTATCCTTATCAGAGAACTTTATCAGAGATGAGTTAAAAACCTAAAACTGTAGTAACAGTATCACAAGGTCAGTCAACAGCAATGTCAAAAAATAGTGTTTGTTCTTTGCTTCATAATTTCCACTGTTTCCAGATGCCTCTATATTCTTCAACTGCCTCCTAACAAAAAAAGGACAGAATTTTTCATCTGTAAAGAAATAAACTGCCTCAGGAATCTGTTCCAAGAATTTGTGTATCTACTAGTGATGCAAAGTAATAAATAAACAAATAAACCTTTATGGCATTTCAGTGGAAAGTAGTGTGTTTGAAATTAAAGCAGTCAAGGACCATCAGCTAGCAGGCTAATCGATGCAAATATTCCATTCTGTATTGAGAAGGCACCCACAGCAACACCATCCCAACTTAGTGCTTCATTACAGGCAAGAAGTAATATCACTGTCCATTGGTGCTAAGCCTTCATAGTGACAAAGTACCACATCAGAAGAAAGCTGATGTGAATGAGAGCACTCTGCTGATCAGAAGACTGCAGATGAGTTTTAGTGTCTCTGGCTTCATCAGTGATGGACTTATTAGCTGTGGCCGGAGAGGCTGACACTTGAATACAGAACTGATCTTCAGCCATAAACTTGAATTGCTTTAGGTGTCTGCTGACTAATCAGTACTCAGCAGCAGTTCTGCCAGGGTCATCATCTGCTCAGATTCACTTCTGTAACTGGTAGCAGTCACATTGTTAACACAGCTCAGCCAAAACCCAACCAAGGGTAGATCATGCAACATTTTGCATGGCTTAAGCAGATGTAAGACAGCAAAATTCTAATCCCACAGCAACACCTCACACTGCTCCCCAGAGTGACTCTTGGTGTCACTCACTCCACATCCCTTTCACTCTCTAGAAGTTAGCCAACTGGTTCAAATTAGCCTATGTAAGCTTCCCCGTGAATCATCAGAGAAAATTGGCTCAGAAATATTTCAACAATAATGTAAGAGTCTATGAAAAAATGAGTTGCCGCTCAGGAGATGCTTCTCTCTGTTGACTAAAGAGCAAGAAAGCCTAGATAACTTAGAGCTGAGGCTATTCACCAACCTTTAAGAACCTGTGTTACTTGAGATATGACTGTAAGGCCAAGAGCATCAGCATCAATATGAAACTAAACTAATCAAATTGGTAGGCTCTGATGTCTCCTGGGCTAGCAAGTACCTGTCTGTAGTGCTCGTCACTGGATATCTGTCTGGTCTAATGGAATTATGTGGCTCTGCACCTTTTGCAGGTTAACCATCCCATCATTTCTGGTACAATGCTATTCATCAGACACTCTATGCAATTTGCAGTGTACACTATGAGGTTGCACAATAAATTGCTGTTTAGGCAACAAATTCTGTGCTCTGGGAATGACTGCAACACTGTTTGGCTTTATTTTCCTATCCCAAGTCAAATCTGTGTACCTATTTAGACAGTTTTATACTGCTAACACATGAATAGAACGTGTTAACTAGAGATAATAAAAGAGTGACGGACAGATCTATGTAGAAATATTTTAATCATGTTTCCCTGTATCTGATGCTGTACTTGAATAAAGTCATTGAGTCAAGTTCATAACTGCTATTAAGCCAAACATTTGATTTTTTCTTTAACTGTGCTGTGCTAAGATCCTTGCACGTTGTTTAAGGTCCTGGAGGCTGTATGAGTAACAGCATGAGAATAGAAAGCATTTACACTGTTGCTTAAGGTCTGTCTGGTCTAACTGGTAAAGGAAGAAGGATACTTATATTCCGAGTACAGTGCCAGTCATTCTGTTTTCTTAACCAAGGTGACATACTCCATGTGATCAAAAACAAATTTCTGTAAAAAATTTCCTTGTTTCAATTAAAAAAAAAAATAAAAATAGAGGTGAAGAAGTAAGAATAACTACCAGAATGCAGGAAAACAGTGTGAATTGATGGCATGATATATACAGCTAAGGAGGCCTGTTTATATTAGATATTGAAATTAAAAAAAAATTAAATTATAGCCCCACTTCTTAGGAAAACACAGGTAATTCTTCAAATAGCCCTGGCAAAGTGTTCCAACAAAAAAGGGAGATTTGCATTTTTAGCTTAACTGTAGGGTTGGAAGAATTTGCTGCATCCAACTACACAGTTTTTTCCACTTCTTGCAGCCTTAGAATATAGTGAAGACCCCAATATGCCCTACTGTGATCAGGGTCTAAATACTGCAAAACTGACCTTTCATCATGTTAAATGTGAAGTGTGAAAGACCCTAATGTGTAACATGAAGAAAGACTAATTTAGAAATTTCCATGGCTACAGGAAAAAAGCAGGCTCAGAGCAAACCATAAACTCTGCAGAAGAATACAGAGTGATATGCTGCAGAATGGCAAATACCATATTGAGCATGTACAGTATAATGAGACGAATTAGGTCAGGAGAAGGGGGGCAGGTAATTAATTTTTTATCTCAGTGCAGAATTGGTGAAACTGTGTTTGAGTGCTTTACACTGTTTTGGACTCCATAATACAAAAAAGATTTTGCAGAATTGGAAAGACTCCAAAAAAGGATAACAAAAATAATAAAAAATGTTTATTAAGAAAAGAGAATTTGCAAAGCCTGGAGAAAGTAGGACTAAGGCACAACATGAAAGCTAATTCTAAATACCTGCAGGGGATTAACAAAAAAAAAAAAAATACTGGGAGTGGAGAAGGGAAAGAAAAAGAATTTAAGCAATCA
>VZRS01007542.1:72819-87650 GCA_013398055.1 Ifrita kowaldi
AGCAAATTCAAAATACCTGCAGGAGATTAAAAAAAAAAAAAAAAAATACTGGGAGTGGAGTAGGGAAAGAAAAAGTATTTCAGCAATCAGTTCAGGTACAAGAAAATAATTACCTCAAAATAATTTTGGAAAAGAGAAAAAAAAAGGTGTCTATGTGCAGCTTGCAGTCAGTCTCACATGAGTCAGTTCTTTGACTTTCCAATAGGGAAACCTGAGGAATCTGTTATTTGTCAGTGGGAAAGAAGTATTTGTCACTATGAATAAGGGCATAGTTTTTTTCTGTTTCTGGAATTATGACTATGGGCTGAAAGAATTTCTTTCTTTCTTTCTTTCTTTCTTTCTTTCTTTCTTTCTTTCTTTCTTTCTTTCTTTCCCTTCCTTCCTTCCTTGTTTTTCTTAATAAGAAACGTTTAACTGGTTACACTGAAATGTCAATCAAACCTTTACTGAAAACCAAGATTTTCAAATGTATATTCAATATCTGAGCAGACAAATAAAGTATGAATAAAAGTGTCTGGAACTATATAACTAATTTGTCCACACATATTTGACCAGAAAGATGAAGAGTTGGTTCTTACTTGCGTTAATCCCAAGTGTTTTTCCCCAGTTTTCCCAAGTTCGGAACAGTATTTCAGTGTCAAACCAGAGAATATCTATTTCTTCTCCAGTATTTAAAATCAAATAAAATTTTAAAAAGCAGCTAAATTCAGGTAGAATCAGCATCAGATCTGTATACTTAGGCTTAGCAACTTCCTGAGTTATTACATGCCAGGTATATTATATACATATGGCCAAAGAATCTGTTAGGGAAAGAAAAATAAAAAAAACAGTTATAGGAGTTTTTTTTAGTTAGACCCTGAATACATATACTGCATGTACCCAAATGCAAAATTGGGAGAAGAAATATTCCTTTTTCCCCTCATACTTTTAAATTATCATTTCATTCTCTGCAATGGAAATGTATGACACTGCTCAACAAACGTCAAGGCGAGCTGAATCTTCAGGAAGCTCTAAGAATTCCTGAAATTCCCTTTGTGTTAACGGCAGTCTAAAACTGGATGCTCATCACAATTTGACTCACAGAATTTGACTGATGCACAGTTCATTTTCTTTATATTAGCTGGTATGGGGCTGTGTTTTGGATTTGTGCTGTTTTGATAACAGAGGGATATTTTAACAGGTGCTGAGCAGTGCTGACACAGAGTCAAGGCCTTTTCTTCTCATCCCACCCCACCAGTGAGGAGGCTGGGGGTGCACAGTGAGTTGTGAGGGGACGCAGCCAGCACAGCTCACCCCAAGTGATCCACAGGATATTCCATACCCTGTGGCATCATGCTCAGCATATACAGCTGGGGAAAGAAAGAGGAAGTGGACATGTTTGGAGTGATGGTGTTTGTCTTCCCAAATCACTGTTAAGCGTGATGGAGCCCTGCTTTATCAGATGTGGCTGAACACCTCCCTGCCCACGGGAAGTGGTGAATGAATTCCTTGTTTTACTTTGCTCTTCCATGAGGCTTTTGCTTTTCCTATTGAACTGCCTTTATCTCAGCCCATGCTTTTCCTCACTTGTACTTTTCTGATTCTCTCCCCCTTCCCACCAGGGGAGTGAGTGAGCAGCTGTCAAGGCCTTAGCTGCTGGCTGGTGTTGAACCACAATACTGAAAAACCACCTTACTAGCTGCACTTAATATATAACAAAATACCCCCAAAACAAAATATTTACCTATATTTATAAGAGGACAAAGCGTTTTTACACCAGAACGGTAGACTCTTTGGTCTGGAGTATTTGTCTTTCTCCCTGTTTTGCACTTTGCATTTATTCTAAAGTGAATTTTGCTTTTTCTTGTTTTTTCTCTTTGTCAGTAAAGGACTGTGATGAATCATCTCTTCAAAGCTGGACACCTGAACTTACAATACGTAAATTCTAATTTCTATAGAAAAACATACAGATTGAAACACAAGGCTATATAATGGAAAGACATTGACCATATGAAATCAGAAAGTCCAAATTACACTACCACGAGTAAGAATGCTTTAGAAGCTGGCTCCTGTTTCCCTAAGCAGTGAAAGAATTTTAGTTGAATGATTTCTCTGCATTATAATGGGAAACATGTGGCTTAGTTCCCAGACAATACTGCAAAATCTTGAGGGCTAATTACCAATTTCAGTCTTCTGCTTTACATGTTTAATTACATACAGTAGCTATATGAATGCATTGCAGATCTGACAAATGGTGAGAGAAATATACTTTAAGTTACTGGAAATATACTGTTGGCACTAACCAGATAATGTTTATAACAATAAAATAAAATATACATTCCTGTTTTAAATTTACCCATGTTTATTAAGGATGAAAGGACTCATGTGAAATTTTGTGCAAAGGATGAAAGAACTCCCTCCTCTGGTATATACATTTAAATTTCACATCACGCCACCTCCAGCTAATTGTTAAACTGGGTCAGAGAATTCCGATCCATTATGTTAACTCTTCATTGAGAATTTAGTACCTTCTTGAGTCACATACCTAACCTCAGTTCAGCAATGAATGTACCAATTAATTTGACTTATTCCAATTTATTGACAGTAATTTTGCAGTAAAATTATTTGTGGTCATATAGACCTTTCCTGGATCGCATTGTATTTTCTTCTCCTTAATGAAAGAGAAAAAATGGAATCTTGTACCTTTCTAAAATCTATTTCTCAGGAAGAACAATCAAATGTAATTTCTTAGGTCTGCTAGCAGTTACAGAAAACTGGCTATGTGAAATGAGTCCAGTGGCTTTAAGCCAATGAGTACATCTGGATAAAGCTTTGCTGTGCAGTAGAAGACTGCCACAGCACATACAAATATCTGTTCACCTAGAAAAGCCCACAGAAGTGCATGCTCTGTGCTGCAGTTGTTCTGTTGCTTTCATTTATCATTTCAAGCTGTGTTATTTTGATGGCTTTTCAGTTGCAGTAGTACCAGTGCTGATGCAGAGATAATGAAATACTGAAAGCATCAAACAACAGGGATGTCTGTAACTGGTAATGGGCAACCTTCCTCAGTTTATTAACTCCAGCTGTGCTGTTTGACAGGTTCTGTGAAGAGACACAGCGCAATGTGAGAATACTGAACGGAGAACGAAGAATCTAGTGTCAGGAATTAAACTGCATCACACACAAGCTCTATGAGTAGAATTTCAGAATGTAAAAGCATCATCACCTTTCAAAATTACAATCTCCGTCAGACCATAAAGTGACCAATATAGAGACCTTCAGTTCAAGTTTCACCATACAGCGCTTTTATCACAGTGCAGTTATTTTCTGATCTGAAATGTGCTCCCAATACCTTGCATATTTACTAAAGAAGGTAGTATCTAATCTTTTTTAATAATAAGATTACGTAGGACTTAAAATTATACACATCACGGCTTCCGAGAACAAACTAGTTGAGATTCATCATTACCAAAACTTCGCCCAGAATAACATGTGGATGTTATATAGAAAACTGGGCACCAAGGACTATTGAGCAGGAAATAAAAGCAGCCTAATATTGCAGATCTTCTTGCTTCTTATTGGAGGTTATCCTTGATTTTTAGGTGTTTTAAGCGTCTGAAGTTGAATACGCCAGGAAACTTTGGAAAAACCTGTGAAAGCTTTTTAGTAATGTACACTACGTGAAGTATTGCTCGGTGTGTTCTCAGAAGTGGGTTAACTTAGACATGCCACAAAGGCCTGTTTCTGTATGAGCGGTTGTGAATGAGACCCATAAGCAATCTACAGGTATGGACGCAGAAGTACTTACCAAAATATAGCAGGACAATTAGAATGAAAGCATTTGCTGGGAGCTTGTCAGAGACTGAAATAGCTCATGCCTCTAACATCGATACAAAGTTTTAAAGAAGCTGCAGCCACAGAAACCTCCTTGAAGAACTTTGGACTGTAAATCAATCTGCTGATTAGGTAAACCCATTGTTCAGTCACCTCAGGCTGAGGGAAAGGCATCCATCCACCATAGGCCGAAGCCTCCAGCTGAGTTTGGGGTGGGGGAGAGCACAGCTCACAAAAGCCAGGTTTACACAGACCCCCCCCAGCAAGGGGGGAGGAGGAGGTTTTGGGTGCATGGTGCAACCTCTGGTGAGAGGCAATTCTTGTTATCCACCTGGGAATTCTGGCAGCTCTCTGCCTAAGGCACCGGCTAGACAGCCCCAAGGTGCAGCTGCTGGCTGTCGGCTGCTGGCTGACACCTCTAAGGCAGGCGTGGGTGGCTCCCGCAGGAGGGGGCACGGCCCCTAGAGAGAAGCAGGCATGGCACCGTAGAAACAGGCAGGAGACAGAAGGTTGTGGGAGAGGATCTCCCCTGTGATCTCCTTTACTGCGGAAGGACACAGAGATTCAGCCAGAAAAGAAATCAAAACAGGAAACCTCCCGAGAACTTAACAGTGACTTGGGTTTATAAGGTGAGGGAAAATGGGGTGGAGCATCAGACTTGTCCAATGAGCACACAGCTGAGGGGTGGATATATGTAACAGAGGGCCAATAAAATATTTTGAGGGGAGGGTGCAGACAACAGCAACCAATGAGCTATCGAACTCAATAGAAGGTTCTGGAAGAGGGGGCAGGCCTCAGACTACAGTACCGCCTCCGGATCCCTCCTCCTGGGAGGAGTTCCACTCTTCGGAGGCGGAGTTGTCTTGGCTGACAGCTGCTACCAAGCCTGGACCTCCCACAGGCAATACACACCCATCCTCCGATTACACAAACTGGCCCAGCTCCGGAACCCTCAACCCCACAGGCCACATCCACGGGACATTCACGTGAGAGGCTCACAGACCGAGTCTGCTGTGAGAGACTGCATCCCCACCTCCAGGGGGAAATGCCTGGACATGCCTACCTAGCCTGAGCATACATACCCATTGGGATCCACGGAGTGGTGATATTTTCCTTATTCTATCTCTATCACACTTTGTCCCCCCCATCTATTTTCTACTTCTTTCTTTCTTTCTCTCTCTGTCACATTTACTATACAATAAAACCTATATTATTGTCACTGGCATATGGTCTTGTTTGCACCTTAATTCGAGCAGAGGCATTTCCAAAGAACCTTAATAACAATTAGATCATAACAGAGCTGTTGCTTGAATGTATCACCAGAACAGAGAAGTTTTGGAGTGAGTGTAGTGGTTCTGCTGAATCTGCAAGAACTGTTAAACTCAGGACACTAAGTGTCCATCCAAGGCTACTCACACACACTAGCACCAACAACGGATTGTATAACTCAGGCCACATGCAATCCTACTGGATTTTATATATACATCTGAAACAATGAAACTTTGAGTGACTGTATTACCACTGCCAAGGAATAGTATTTTGGGTTTGGGTGGCACGCTTTTGGTAACAATACAGGGTTTCTCCCTCTGAGAAGTTGTCAGATGCTTTTGCCATGTCCAACAGAGCCAATGCTGCTGGCTCTAAAACAGACCTGCCTCTGGCCAAGGCTGAGCCCGTCAGTGATGGCAGTAGTATTTCTGGAACAATGTATATAGGAGGGCAGAAAAAGATGCACAGAACAGCAGCCAAGAGAGAGAAATGAGAAAAAATGTGAGAGAAAGAGCTCTGCAGACACCAAGGTCAGTGAAGAAGGAGGGGCTGGAGGTGCTTCAGGCACCAGAGCAGAGATTCCTCTACAGCCTGTAGTTAAGACTGGTGAAGCAGCTGTGCCCCTGCAGCCCATGGAGGCCCACGGGGATACAGAGATTCACCTGCAGCCTGTGTAGAACTCCATGCCAGAGCAGGGGGATGCCTGAAGGAAGCTGTGACCCTCTGGGAAGCCCATGTTAGAGCAGGTTTCTGGCAGGACCTGTGGACCCATGCAGGGTGAAGCCCACACTGAAGCAGGTTTTCTGGCAGCACTTGTGACCCTGTGGGGGCCCCAGGCTGTAGCAGCTGGTTCCTGAAGTACTGCACCTCGTGGGAGGGACTCACACTAGAGCAGTTAATGAAGAACTCCAGCTTGCGGGAAGGACTCACACTGGAGAGGTTCATGGAGAATCATTTCCCATGGGAGGGTCCCCTCGCTGGAGCCAGGAAGGAGTGTGAAGAGGAAGTGGCAGAGACAACTTGTGGTGAACTGACTGTAATCCCCATTTCCTATCCACCTGTGCAGCTGGGGGGAGGAAGTAAACATCAGGAGTGAAGCTGTGCCTGGGATGAAGGCAGGGCTGGGGGCAAGATGGTTTTAAGAATTAGTTTTTATTTCTCATTATTCTACTCTGGTTTGATTGGAAATATCTTAAATATATGTTTATAATATATTTTTCCCATTATAGTAATGAGTGAGTGGTCTTTCCCTGTCTGTATCTTGACCCATGAGCTTTTTATCACATTTTCTCTCCTTTGTCCAGCTGAGAAGGAGTTCAATCCACCACACACTGGCAAATCAGTATGACTTCCCTCCTTGGTAAAGAGCTGGCCTTCCAGCTGTTACTGCAGCTGCATACATACGAATTTGTGTGAGGAAATAACTGAGCGAATCATGACAATACTTATCTGCTGTTAATAATAAATTCTTAATAAAGAAATAATTAATTGTACTGGTTTTGGCTGGGACAGAGTTAATTTTCTTTACAGTGTCTGGCCTGGGGCTGTGTTTTGGATTTGTGCTGAACAGACAGTTCATGATATAGAGATGTTTTGGTTACTGCTGAGCAGGGCTTACACAGGGCCAAGGTCTTTTCTGCTTTTCATACTGCCACACTGGGGAGGGGACTGAGAGTGCGTGGGAGGATGGGAGGAGACAAAGCCAGGACAAGTAACACAAATTGACCAAAGGGATATTCCAGACCGTGCGATGTGGTGCCTGGTTAGCCTGTGGTACAAGAGACAAAGAGTTCTCTGGTAAGATAGTGCCTGGTACCAGAGATTTATGTCTCAGTCATGGTGAGAGAAGAAGCCTCTCCCAGAATGCTTTGTTCTGTTATGGTAATATACCCCAGTTCTGTGTTCATGGCTGGCTGTTGCCCGCCCAGCCCCCTTGTACCTTATATGTTTCATATCCCAGAAAGATCTCCACCCCAGGTTCCCCCCATTGGCCTTTGCCCCTCACCACTCCCCCAGAGCTTCCCCATTGGTTCCCATTCCCTAGGCCCGCCTTTGTACCGCCCCTGTGCCCTCAGAACATTGGTCCCTGTTGATCGCCCCACTCCCGTACTTAAACCTGAGTTTTCCGTTGTTCTGTGTCTTTGTCCCTGGAATCTTTCATGGTGTGGTAGCAATAAACTGCTCCCGTGGAGCTCTATGAAAAGACCCTTCCTGCCTCTTTGCCGCCAACCCATATTGCTGAAGCTATCCATGCATTTGTGCATGCACATGCGTGTTTGAGTGTGTGTGANAATGAGAAAAAATGTGAGAGAAAGAGCTCTGCAGACACCAAGGTCAGTGAAGAAGGAGGGGCTGGAGGTGCTTCAGGCACCAGAGCAGAGATTCCTCTACAGCCTGTGGTTAAGACTGGTGAAGCAGCTGTGCCCCTGCAGCCCATGGAGGCCCACGGGGATACAGAGATTCACCTGCAGCCTGTGTAGAACTCCATGCCAGAGCAGGGGGATGCCTGAAGGAAGCTGTGACCCTCTGGGAAGCCCATGTTAGAGCAGGTTTCTGGCAGGACCTGTGGACCCATGCAGGGTGAAGCCCACACTGAAGCAGGTTTTCTGGCAGCACTTGTGACCCTGTGGGGGCCCCAGGCTGTAGCAGCTGGTTCCTGAAGTACTGCACCTCGTGGGAGGGACTCACACTAGAGCAGTTAATGAAGAACTCCAGCTTGCGGGAAGGACTCACACTGGAGAGGTTCATGGAGAATCATTTCCCATGGGAGGGTCCCCTCGCTGGAGCCAGGAAGGAGTGTGAAGAGGAAGTGGCAGAGACAACTTGTGGTGAACTGACTGTAATCCCCATTTCCTATCCACCTGTGCAGCTGGGGGGAGGAAGTAAACATCAGGAGTGAAGCTGTGCCTGGGATGAAGGCAGGGCTGGGGGCAAGATGGTTTTAAGAATTAGTTTTTATTTCTCATTATTCTACTCTGGTTTGATTGGAAATATCTTAAATATATGTTTATAATATATTTTTCCCATTATAGTAATGAGTGAGTGGTCTTTCCCTGTCTGTATCTTGACCCATGAGCTTTTTATCACATTTTCTCTCCTTTGTCCAGCTGAGAAGGAGTTCAATCCACCACACACTGGCAAATCAGTATGACTTCCCTCCTTGGTAAAGAGCTGGCCTTCCAGCTGTTACTGCAGCTGCATACATACGAATTTGTGTGAGGAAATAACTGAGCGAATCATGACAATACTTATCTGCTGTTAATAATAAATTCTTAATAAAGAAATAATTAATTGTACTGGTTTTGGCTGGGACAGAGTTAATTTTCTTTACAGTGTCTGGCCTGGGGCTGTGTTTTGGATTTGTGCTGAACAGACAGTTCATGATATAGAGATGTTTTGGTTACTGCTGAGCAGGGCTTACACAGGGCCAAGGTCTTTTCTGCTTTTCATACTGCCACACTGGGGAGGGGACTGAGAGTGCGTGGGAGGATGGGAGGAGACAAAGCCAGGACAAGTAACACAAATTGACCAAAGGGATATTCCAGACCGTGCGATGTGGTGCCTGGTTAGCCTGTGGTACAAGAGACAAAGAGTTCTCTGGTAAGATAGTGCCTGGTACCAGAGATTTATGTCTCAGTCATGGTGAGAGAAGAAGCCTCTCCCAGAATGCTTTGTTCTGTTATGGTAATATACCCCAGTTCTGTGTTCATGGCTGGCTGTTGCCCGCCCAGCCCCCTTGTACCTTATATGTTTCATATCCCAGAAAGATCTCCTCCCCATGTTCCCCCCATTGGCCTTTGCCCCTCACCACTCCCCCAGAGCTTCCCCATTGGTTCCCATTCCCTAGGCCCGCCTTTGTACCGCCCCTGTGCCCTCAGAACATTGGTCCCTGTTGATCGCCCCACTCCCGTCCTTAAACCTGAGTTTTCCGTTGTTCTGTGTCTTTGTCCCTGGAATCTTTCATGGTGTGGTAGCAATAAACTGCTCCCGTGGAGCTCTATGAAAAGACCCTTCCTGCCTCTTTGCCGCCAACCCATATTGCTGAAGCTATCCATGCATTTGTGCATGCACATGCGTGTTTGAGTGTGTGTGACTGCCCTGCTGAGCAGCTTTGCTAACGAGATGCTCTTGGAAGATTGGAGCACCTCACGCTCCGGCACAGAAGCTGCAGAGAGCTCGGGTTAGCATAATGCAACACCATGGTCAGTATATAAAGTAGAGGAAGAAGGAGGAAGGGTGGGGCATTTGGAGTGATGGTGCTTGTCTTCCCAAGTCACGGTTATGCGTGATGGGGCCCTGCTCTCCCAGGGGTGGCTGAACACCTGCCTGCCCATGGAAGTGGTGAATGAATTTCTTGATTTGAATTGCTTTGCATTGCTTTGCTTTGATTTGCTTGTGTGCATGACTTTTGGTTCCCTATTAAACTCTCTTCATCTGAACCCATGAGTTTTCCAGCTTTAACCCTTCCAATTCTCTTCCTGATCCTCCTGCTAGGGAAGTGAGTGAGCAGCTGTACGGATTGTTGGCTGGGGTTAAATCACAACATTAATAAAAAGTGTTCTAATGAATTGTGATCTGTGTCTCTCCTGAGTCACTCTCCTACCACACAGCTTTACACAATTCAAGTCCTGCAGTAAGAAGCCAGTGCAGGTGTTTGAAGCATCACCAGTTCTGGTGGGTGCTGCTAAAGCACATAGAACCCTTCAAGAAGTAGGCTGGTATTTATATTTGAGCCAAGGCTCAAATCAACTCATAAATATGTTCTGTTGTTAACAAAGTCTGCCATGTACCTGCTGTCTTCATGGGAAATTGGTGGTTGTGACGAGGGCAAGGGGAAGAAATGCAAGCTACTGCGAGTGAATGAAGAAATTAATGTATCTTTCTTCTTCTTTTTTTTCTTTGTTTTAAATTGATCATTTATATAAACTGTTACAGCAACATCAAAAGCAGTAAGTTTACAGTGTTGCTGCTGTTAACTCTCTTACCCAAAAGTGCTTTGATGTTAAGGTCAATGTAATTAATAGGCTGGAATCTGCACTTGTCAAAGTACAAGGCTGCTTTCACTCACACCCTGGGGTTTTCTGTCACCAGCTCTCCCTACCAGCAACTTTGTGGACTGACATTTCATTTTCAAGCCAGAGGCTTGAAATTTTTTGCTATTATGCAACTTGTCAAAAAACCAAGGAGGTGTCCAGAGCCTGGTCATAAACCTAAGCAATGGGTACAGGTGAAGGTTACAAGAGACAAAATCGTGTTCGGGAAACCATTCAAAAGGCATTGCCAAACCTGTTTGCAAGGTGTAAAATAATACAGATTAGTAAAACATGCAGTTTGGCTATGCCATAGCTGAAACAGAGGTTGAAAATAGGGTCTGTTGGCAGGTTTTAGATTACTTTAAATTACATGCTTAGGAATGCCCCCATAAAATGGTGTGAGTGTGTATGTATATATCAAACACCAGCATTTTTATATAAATAAATAAGAAAAATATGTGGGGTGTACTGGATATACATAGAGAGGACGGCAGAAGCATCAGTGTATGCTTTTATCTGTTTGGAAAGGAATAAGAGTGAGTGTGGCAGCATGCCAAATCCAAGACCCCAGGACACAGCAGCCCTGCCTATTCTTGGATGGTGACTGCTGCTGAATTGCATGCACTAGCTGCCAGGATCGTTCTAGCTCAACCCACAGACTGTGTTTTCTTGGAAATGTCATACAGGGCCAATATGTTAGCAAGTCATGCCTTTTATTCTTCTGGAAAGCTCATATTCTGCTGTTGAAAAAGAGAAAAAGGAAAGGAAGTAATATTTTTTTCCTGACATTAAACAAGATCACAAATTAGGGTTGATTAGCCTTTTACATCTTCCTTAATTGGCTGGAAGGCTTGAGGGAACTGTGAATCAAAGTGCTGGTGAGCTGGACATATGCCTACTGCCTAATGGCAGTTCGACTTTGTTAAAGTCTGGCTAATCTACTGGCTAATCTCAATACTCTTTTCCAGTACTGGGGCTGATATTTGGGAAAGGTATTATTAAAAAATAATCTACTTCCCTGTGGCATTGGAAACATCTGGGAGTAAACTGTTTGTAAATGCCCCCAAAAATGCTGTATCTGTGTGACAGGGAGAATCATATAAGTGAACACAATCTTTTTTGTGTTCCTTCCTCATAAATTGCCTATAATACTTATCCTAGATTTCAGTAAAAGTAGGACTAGCAAAAGACTGGACATCAGTCTATGTTTTAAAGAAACCCTTATTCTAAAAGAAATGTTTAGAAAATCACCCAACAACAAAATATAACGTTGTGTGTAATTCAGTTCAAGACTGGCAGGTGTACAAATCCGTTGTTTACAGCAGAACTGGCTTGTATCACAAAAGCCCAGTATCTAAAAGCTGAGAATTTTTCAATTTCTTGTTGTGGTCTGGGAAGCTCTAATTTTCTGTTTTGCTTTGGTCTTTATAGTATCAGAAAATGTGTTTTTGTTTTCATTGGTATCACTGACACCATAAGTCTGTAGCCACAAGGCAGAAATGGCAACGCAGTCCCTGATGCGCCACCCAGGAGATACATTCTGAGCTGGCCTGGACAGACACTTTATGCCAGGCATCCACCTGATGCACCAGGTAGCCCTGGGTGTTCCTCCTGAGGCTGGCAGCACAAAGCTGAGTTCAGCCTATAATCAGTGAAAGCCACCCAAGGGTAAGAGAGATGCTCCAGCTTATACCTGGATCTTGGTCAAATGGTCAGTTAGTCACTTTGGTGGTTAAAAATCTGCTCAGTGCATCGAGTCTCTCTAGATTCCAGGAGAAAAGAAAAGAAAAAAAAAGTCAGTGGTGGGATTTTCAAAATAAGTTATAGCTGGTCTAATATTGCTCTGATATGTATGGTTTGATCTTGCCCTCGACCCAATGTCTTTCTTGTACTCTGTTATTCCCTTCCTCAGTCATCTCCATAGGCTCTTTCCTCACATGTATATGTACGGGACATTTTTTTCTGATTTTCCCCCATGTTTTACCTCATAAAAGTTTAATCTTTTTGATCCATATTATTACAATACTCTGCAAAAGAAATAACAATACACTATTTTGAAGTTGCCTGCTATGAACATAGAAAAACTAAATGCCTCAGTTTGATAGAGAAGAGAAAAAAGTTCTACAGAAATGAAATGAAAAACTTTTCTTAAGTACCCACACAATGGCTTACTCAAGTCAGTGATATCAGGTTTCTTTCTTTCATCATGTCTAAATGCCTGCACAAAGGAGAAAAAAGGAAAATGAAAAAATATATTACATACTCCTTGTCTTGATCCAAAGCCTGGAAAAACTTTTATGGAATCTTTTGTTGTTTAAGACACTCGTACATCATGCAACATATCACTGTATTCTTCAGCAGTCACTGTCTCCACTCAAAGGTAGTATTTTGACTATGAAAAATGTGTTTTTCTTCATCTTGGATACTTACTTTCAAATTGTGCAGGATAAAGAGTGGCAAATAGTCTTTTACCATTTGTAAATACAGCAAATTAAAATATATTTTGCTTGTCCTTGAGAAGTCAATATATATAACATAACTGGGTTCTCTACAGTAGTAATGACCCACCCCAACTTTCAATGTTCTTACTCCTCTGTGGTGGAGTGGCTGCAACATTCAATAAGGGAAGACTCATTGATGTCATTTACCTAGATTTCAGTAAGGCCTTTGGCATGGTTCCATATGGCATTCTTATCTCCAGATTGAAGACTCGTGGATTTGAAAGGGGGACTATTCAGTGGATAAGGAATTGGCTGTGTGGACACACTGAAACAGTTGCAGTCAATGGTTTGATGTCCAAGTGGAGACACATGACAAGTGGTGTCCCTCAGGGCTCTGTCTTCGGCCTGGTGCTCTTCAATATCTTTTTCAATGACATAGACAGTGAGATCAAGTGCACTCCCAGCAGGTTTGCAGGTGACACGAAGCTGATTGCTGCAGTTGACACAAGAGGACAGGATGCCATCTAGAGAGACCTGCACAAGCTTGAGAAATGGCCCAGTGCGAACCTCATGAAGTTCAAAAAGTCCAAGTGTAAGGTGCTGCACCTGGGTCATGACAATCCTAGACATGAGCATAGATGGAGAGAAGTAGTAATTGAGAGCAGCCCTGGCGAGAAGGACTTGGGGATGCTGGTGGATGAGACACTGGACATAAGCTGGCAATTGCAGTGCAGAAAGACAGTTGCATCCTGGGCTGCATCGCAAGACGTGTGGCTAGCAGGTTGAGGGAGGTGATTCTCCTCCTCTATTCTGTTCTCTTAAGAACCCACCTGGAATATTGCATCCATCTCTGGGGTGCCCAACATAAGAAAGACATGGGCCTGTTCGACTGCATCCATGAAGATGATCAGAAGGCTGGAGCACCTCTTCTGTGAAGACAGCAAAAAAGTTTGAGTTGTTCATCTCAGAGAAGAGAAGGCTCTGAGGAGACCTTGGAGCAGCCTTCCAGTACCTAAAGAGGGCTTCAAGAAAGCTGGAGAGAACTTTTTGCAAGGGTATGACAGGACAAGTTATAATGTATTTAAATGGAAAGAGAGAAGTTTTAGATAAGATATTGGGGAAAAATTCCTTACTGTGAGGGTAGTGAGGCCCTGAACAGGTTTCCCAGAGAAGTTGTGGATTCCTCATCCATGGAGTTCAAGGCCAGGCTGGATGGGGTCCTGAGAAACCTGGTCTACTGGGTGGCCACCCTGCCATGGCCTTTTAGTTCCCTCCCAACCCAAACCATTCTATGATTCTTTAAGTCTATGATTCATTATATAAACCGTAGCATTGGTTTTCAGTGGCAAGGTTTTAGTAGTGGGGGGCCTGCAGATGTGGCTGCTGTGAGAAGATGCCAGAAACTTCCCCCACGTCTGAGAGAGCTAATGCCAACGAGCTGCAAGACAGACCTGCCGCTGGCCAAGGTTGAGCCATCAGTGACCCTTGTAACATCTCTGAGATAAGGTAAACAAGAAGGAAATGAAGCTATTTCAGAGAAACAAATAGCACTGAGAGGAGAGGAGTGAAAATATATGAGAGATAAAGTTCTCCATACACCAGGGTCGGTGAAGAAGAGGGGGAGAAGGTGTTCCAGGCATCATAGAGATTACCCTGCAGCCCATGCTGAAGACCATGGTAAGGCTGTCCCTCTGCAGCCCAAGGTGGTCCACTGTGGAGCAGAGATCACCTGCAACTACATGCTGCAGCATGTGGATGCCCAAAGGAGGCTGGGACCCCAGGGAAACCCACACTAGAGCAGGTTCCTGGCAGGACCTGTAGACCCATGCAGAGTGAAGCCCACACTAGAGCAGGTTTGCTGGCAGGACTTGTGACTCCATGGAAGACCCACACCAGAGCAGACCATTGTAGTAATATGTATTTAAACCCTGATGGTGTGCACTAGCCAAACTCTCACTCAGGACCAGGATTCTACACCTGAATCCAATTGGGATTACCTCAACCTAAAGTGCTCGTTAACCTCCTCCAAACAGCTGTAGCTGCAGGGTGGGCACAAGCCCTATAAATCTAGCCCTGGGAGGAAGCAAGGTTGGAGGTGGTTGTTCCTGGTTGCTGTGTGTTGCTGGAGCTCTGCTCTGAGAAATCATAATCCAAGACTCAGAAGACTGTGAGCTCTGGCACAAGTGGTGACCCCGATGTGATACCACCATGCAGTGTGACAACTGCCGTGGCAAAATTCCTGTGGTCCAACATACCCAAAGAGGTGAGGACTGCC
>VZRS01007542.1:87727-134126 GCA_013398055.1 Ifrita kowaldi
TAATTCAAGACTCAGAAGACTGCGAGCTCTGGCACAGACGGTTCCTGAAGGACTGCACCCAATGGAAGGAACCCACACTGCAATATTTTCTAGAAGAACTGTAGCCTGTGGGAAGGACTCACATTGGAGAAATTTATGGAGGACTGACTTGCCTGGAATGGGCCCCATACTGGAGCCATGAAAGAGTGTGTGGAGTCCTGCTTCTGAGGAGAAGGCATCAGCAGAGACTAAGTGTGGTGAACTATGGTAACCCTGATTCCCCATACACCTGCATCACTGTGAGGAGGAGGTAGAATTCAGGAATAAAGTTAAGCCTGAGAAGGAGGGAGGGATGGGGAAAAATGTATTTTTAAGATTTTAAACTCTGATTCCACTCTGATTTGATTGATAGTAAAATCAATTAATTTCCCCAAGTCAAGTCTGTTTTGCCTGTGGTGAGTGGTCTCTCCTTATTCTTATCTCAACCCAAAAGCCTTTTTGTTGTATTTTCTCTCCACTCCACAGCTGAGGAGGGTAGTGGTGGAGTGGCTTTGGTGGGCACTTGACATCAGCCAATGTCAGCCTGCTACAAGCTTACAGTGAATTACTTTGACTTTCTGTACTGTGGAGACAGAAGGTAAGTCATGAATACACAGCAAAGCAGCTTGCCTCAAATCAGAACTAATCCTTAATAAGAAAACAAGCAATTTTTTTCTTCTAGGGAGGAGACACTTTGAAAGGTATGTTTTTCCAGCATCTCTTTTCTGATTGTACCTTAGTCCATCAGGACAGAAATGAAGAAATTATTTGCAAAGCAGGTTTGACTTAACAGTCTTGGAATTCAGGGAGCTAATCCTGTTTACACCAACTATGTCTTCATCCTATACATATGAGGATATAAATGCAAAATCCTTTAAGTGATGTAGGATTTTGGCACATATTTTTTTTCTGAAAGAAACATGCTATGCTGCTAAGTAAAGTATTTTTCATCATTCCTTCTATTTATGCTGACCCAGTTCTAGGTATTTAAGGTGTTCGGTCTGAGCACTTCAATTCCAGCTTTGCAAAAACGACCTTTCCAGATAGATAGCTGAGAAAATCATGACTTTTTTTTCCTGCATTAACAGCTTAAAGTTATTTTTTTCCATACTAGTTCAAGTTAAGCTTTTTTTCATCATCAGTTGTTCTATTTATCAACAAATGTTCAAATTAAAAGAAGGAGAATCTAATAAGCAATAGTCATGAAAATACACCCAAAAGAAGATAAAACGTGTGCCGTTTTTCAGGGAAAACAAACATTTGCATTTCTCTAAATAAGAGACATGAATACTGTGTTACTAAAAAATACTTTTAGTATTGTAAAAAATGGTCAGTCCTGTTTTATATCCCTTTGTAATCAAAGGAAATTGGAACTGCAGCAATTGACTGTATCTGTTGCCTAAAAATTATATCAATAGGTTTGATCTAATTTAAACAAACCCTCCTGACTGAACTGCCATCACCAGCTATACATAATTGTGTGTGTGGAAGGATTATAAGTAGTTTCTATTTGGTTGAATTGTAGCTAGGTACTTGCTGGATTAATTAATTAATTTATTTATTGAATGACTTGACAAATAATAGTTGAATTTGATGTAAGCTTTCTGTTTCAAATCTGTAACCACTTTTCAAAGTGTAAGTATTTTCTGACAGTACTTTTCATGAAAATAACTACTCTGTGAATCACTGAAAGTTGTGCTGCCTCTGACTGACAAGATAGTGACTTGCCTAGACATTTATTACAACTTTAGGGAAAACTGCTCATAGACTACACTTTTGGAAAGAGAAATTCTCAAAACAAAAGTAAATAGCATTTCAAGAATTTGAAAAAACTATTTGTCTGGAGTAACAAAAATGATAAAAACATTCCTTATTCCTCTAACTGGAAAATAGACAACCAAAATCAGAAAAATCTAGCCAGGTAGAAAAATCTGTTAGAGGCATTCTCTGTCTCCTCCTACCTGATTCTAAAAGGAATACCCTAATTATCACTAAGTATATTAAAAATATTTATCTATCTTCTAATTATCTGGGTCTCTAGGCAGTATGTATATGCAAAGGATGGATGAAGAATTCCAAATACTCAGTTTCTTCCTGCAAATGCTACTCAGAACCACAAATCTGAGCCCAATACTAATTTTTTAAAAGAATGATGTTAATGAAGAAGAAAAGATGAGACAGGCAAAATAGAAAGGACAAAGAAAAAAGACAATAATAAAAAATACCCCAACAAAACAACCCCCGAAATTATAAACAGCCAAACTCCCCACACCTCAACCCACCAATGTGAAAAAGACAGAAAAAGAAACAACAAAAATAAAAATAATGAAATAAGAAAAGTACAAGATAAACACAAAAAGGCATGTGTTCCCAGTGCTGAAACAATCCAGTGAAGAACTGTAAATGACAAGGGAATGCGGTGTCTTTTGCAGTTTTCCTTGAGAGAACTGTACAGGAAGAAAATCCATTTTTAGTTAAGTTTTTACCTGAAGTCAGACTTTTGGCAACTCATGTGGACTCTGAACTATGTAACTGGGTCTTTACCAGGTATCTCCTATGTTCTTGTGGAGCCCCTTGATTTCACACACTGTTTCCCTACACCTCATAGTAAGAGAGCCTCTCTGCTTACTGGATATAATATGAAAGCTGTTTTCCCTCCTCTGATGGTCTTGCTAGAATTGTTGAAGGAAGTATTACTATTTTAAATATCTCTTTTCATTTATGTTTTCTTGTTTTAGTGCTGCTGAAACATTCACCACAAGTCTTTTTCTGCTTTCTTGAAGGCTAACTTTCATGCAGACTGATAAACCACAGTATACAGCAACATGTATTTCACAGTTATATATATTATATATATATATTTTTCACATATATTTCAGTTGCCAGCGTCCAAAATCCACATGAAGATATGTGTGTGGCAGTTGACTACAACAAGTAATAGCCCTATGGTGCAGTGAAAATCACCAGAGCTGAGGAGTTGCATATATTTAATCAAAGATGAATGTAGAGTATTTTCTCATTTTTTGAGTAATGGGAACTCGGCTTGCAATTCATAACAAGTTAATTTTTTGTATACGGGGACTGTGAGGCTAGACTGAGAAAACTGGCAAAATGGGTCTGGGTCTTTCTAATAAAAAACGTCTTAAGGTTATTGTTATCTCTCAGAAGAATATGTAAAAAGGCAAACCAGCAATATTATCTGGCATTCAGCTCATGGTTGTGATTTAGAGCCTTTGTCCATGTTGTGCACAAATCCACTATCAGAAATATGCTCTCTCGCTGCTTGAAGCACTGAAGATATCTATCTCGTTTTCAGTTTTCTAAGGCTGAAAGTCTTAATGGCAAGTACATAATCCTATGTGGGAGAGAATTATTTAAAAGTATAGTCCCTTCTTGTAATTTTTGAAGGTTTTTGCCAATTTCAACCAAATTTGTCAGAAGAAGGGTTTCAATAACATCATACTTTACTAGGCACCTGAGAATCCTAACAAAAGATATCATCTGCACAAAGACAGAAACTAGGCAGTGGATATGGGTATGCCAGTACCCTATTTATATTTTCTTGTGCAGAGGAGCAAAGGATATAAGTCTTTCTTGTACATGGTAGATCAGGTAATTCACAAATGAACTCAGAAAAAGCATTATCCCTAATGCTCCAGTGAATAAGCCAACTAGTCATTGCCACAGGTTAGGAATAAACTTCTATTTTATTCTGTTGCTATGTCAAATCATCTGAGATGCTCAAGGCAATTTATTCCTTAGAGCTTAAATTCACAAAGGCTGATATCAATACGATTTAGGCATCCAAATGGCTTTGGCAATGTGGGCATAAACATGAGTTGCTTATTTTGTCATCTGTTGGAACATCTGACATAGTCCACTATTAGAAACGTGGTACTGAGTGAAGTGGGCCAGTGGTTTTGAATACAAGGTTATTTCCTTTGTGCCTTTTTTTCTGTCGTTTTAGCATGTCTGAAAATCTGACAAGACTACCAGTGGGAGGAAATTAAATAACAGAATGCCAGGAACTTTCAAACCCTTCTGTTTGCGCTGTAAAACTACTAATAGCAGAGAGGACCTTTAATTCTAAGCATTTACAGCATTGGGAAATATTATTTTAAAGTAATGACCTGTTTGAAATTAGTCACCTTATGAACAAATCTAAAACTTTTTGAGTACATTGATAAGCATTCTTGCCCCTCTGAATTGCACTTTTATCTCACAATACTGTTCTTAGTTATCTTTACATAGCATTTTGTTTCAGTTATACACATGTTCTACAGAAGAAAGAAGAGATAACTGTATGACTGTCTTTCTAAATACTAACAATAAATACTAACACATTCTCTTCAGATCTAAAGTGCATTCAGAGGATTATGGTTTTCATGGTGTGATTTATGTATGCCCAAGAAAGTAAACAGTGGGGAAAAAAAATACACTGATGAAGAGAAGAAAATTAAGAAATCAGAGACAAATTTTATCATACTGTGACTTTTGATGTTTCACTTTTCAGATTCTTGATAGGAATCCCTAATTCTAACAGGAGTATTTAGGGTTCAATTAAAAAAACCCAACAAATATCTTCTGTTGAGATTAACAGCCTTATTTCCATCATGGATGAATTTTGAGCTGAAAGTAATTGCCACATGTACAGCTTTGCATACCGTTTTGTCATCTTCAAGTTCTTAGCAGGGGGATAGGAGAAAAGGAAAGTGCACGCTGCTTCTATACCCTTACCAGCTCACCCAAACATCTCTCCTAACACAAAATACATTGATTTCATTTTAGAGAGCTAAATAAAAATTTTAACATCACCTTTTGCCCTTAAGACTCAACAGACATGCTTTGTCTCTACAACATTCCCATAATGCTGCCTCCAGTATTTATTTAAATTCAATCAACCCTCATCGTTTACCACAATGTAATAAAGTCATTTACACATACTGCTTAGATGTCAGTAAGAGACAATGCTCTGTCAAACCATTGCAACCAGGGGTTAAAATGCCCTGACTTAAACTTTTTCATTAACTGTTTATGACACAAGACAGCTCAGGAATAGTAACGCATTAAACCACATTAACTCAGTGATGAGTCCTGGAAAAAAAATCCATTTGAATCTGTTTCTGTAGTTCACTATGTAATAAATTTGAAGAAGTCCTCAGATAATTCTGAGGAGTAGCTGAAATGAGATGCAGTTGTCACCTTAATGTTTCTTGGCAATAAAACCACATCAGAAGAGTGTGCGATTCTATTTCTGTTTGTAAGAAGTCAAAACACTTGCAGAATAGCAAAAGAATGCTGAGTCAGGGCTAAAGTTGAAAATCACTGCTTTCTCATGCTTAAGCATGAGTATAGGATTGGTAGGTTTGGGATCAAAGTCAGTGTGATTTACTAGAAAATGTATAAGTCAAAAGTATTGTGAAAGATTGGTTAATTACCTAATCCAGAATTCTGATGTACCTGAAGAGAAAATGTTCTCATCTGACTTCAGGTTCTGTTAGTAGGAAACTTTGAGCCCATTTAGTTACTTTGGTTTCCAGATTTTAATGTGACCTGTTTGTAACCAAACTGTAGAACAGAGATAAAATGACAACTTGGGACAGAGCAGCGTCAAATGAAGTTCAAATATTTACTGTTTGCAAACAAAACATTAATGCAAATTAAATCAAGTTTTTCCTAGGATAAAGACAAATAACAAGAAAAGGTTCTAATTGTTCAATTAAATTAATGTTATTATAAAAAATCATAATATACATAAGGCTTTTCCAGTAAGAAGCTGCTAAATTTAAACATTGTTTTATTCTGTTCAAATTATTGTTTGCATGGGCGTATGGCACATCTGTGTTCCATCATCTTTATTTACCAGGAAGAGTAAATACTGCTTCTTTTTCTTTCCCTTTCTTCCCTATTTGGAGGTCACCTTTTCCAAAGATGCTGGATGTCAAAGGGCAGTGAAGACTGCTCGGTACCTTGCCAGTATATTCACCTCCTATACTATTTATTTTCTAGCTATCACTGCATTTGGCCAAGAGCCAATTTAGCTAGAAAAGCCAGTGTTCATGCCAGGGCTGATCTGTCAAAACAGGCATGTAAGTGAGCTGATTGCACAGGCCTGCTTGTGCCAGCTTTGCTCCTGAAGCCAGTTCTTCGCTGTCTCCTTTAGAGTGCTCTGTGAAACACTCTCTGCATGAGTATGAATTCACTTAGGAAGACCTCATATGCCATGCACAAATCTGACATGTGGGCTTGGGGGTCAGAAGACACGTTACAGGGATTTCTGCAAGGTGTGCAACTTGTCGTATGAAATAAAACTTCCTGTTTGCTAATGTCTAGCAAAGTACTCCCGGTAAACACAGGTGAAATAGCTTGGCCAGTATGAAAGCTGTCTCTGCTATTAACTTCTTGTTCCTTGTATTTTAATATCTGTTAATGAGAAAATAGAATTTTATCTGTTTGACTAGCAGTCAATAAAAGAAAATATTCAGTTCTCTTGAAATATTCTTTTGCCAACTTATTAGACTACCTAAAGTCTCAAACTTAATTGTTTGAGGGGTTTGTTTCACGTTTTAAGTAGTCTTACTAGACTATTATTCAGATGATTTTGGAAAGATGGGAGGAATATAACCTTGTTTAAAAAAAGAACCTAACACTTATTTTGTTCATATATACAAAAATATCCCAATTTTAATTGGTGATGGGGAGAGTGATGCGTGAATACTTTGAAAAACTGGATTTTCAACCATTGGGTAAAACTCTTATTACCTATCATGGCTCGGTGTTTTCCCACTTAATTTAGTCTTTCCCTCCTGGCTGTAAGTGAGCAAGCAAGCTGATGACCAAATAACATTAGACACTTTCTTACATTTAGTTGTCGTGGTGTGCTAAAATTTTAGCACTCTGGGTCTCATTAGCAAAAGAGAGTAGGATCTCTGGACTATTGCATGTAAAGAGCTGTTTCTTTAGAGCTGCCTTAAATTAAACTCTCTCCAGACACTCCCAGCTAGGCTGCTTGCAGAGGTAACCCAGCAAAACCTCAGGGGTGATTGCCTGCCCCAGAGTGAATGGCATATAGGTATTCTATCAGGAACCCAGCCCGTGTTCCTAAAGGGCACAGACACT
The DNA here is from genome assembly GCA_013398055.1 of Ifrita kowaldi. NCBI lineage: Eukaryota > Metazoa > Chordata > Aves > Passeriformes > Cinclosomatidae > Ifrita > Ifrita kowaldi. The sequence goes on from VZRS01007542.1 coordinate 94,865, forward strand.
GCTTCCCGGTTGTTTTTCTGCCATGGCTCAACCCATTTTGCCTCTGGCAAAATGCAGTCCTGTTTTGGATATTTTTGAGTCTGTGGAATAGGTATATCTTACAATTCAGTACTGAAAAAAGGTATTGTGTCTATTCCTCTGAAACTGAAGATTTAGCCCTGTGTTTTTTCAGAACACTCTGACCAGCATGTCAGCAAAATACAGCTAAAATCTGAATAACATGTATTTCCTCTTTCAGTGCACTTATTATAAATCAAGCAGTAGTGGCGTTTACTTCAGGGAGCAAGTGGAATCTTCACAAATGAAAGTAAGATGAGAGCCGAGGGAGACTGCAAGGCAGGGGCACAGTCCCAGTCATGAAGAGCAGAGTAGGTCTGGTGGCAGTACTCTGTGTCAGACAAAAGTCCACTGATTACTGAATGGGTCAGTAGTACTGAGTCAGAGTCAAATCACCAAGACAAGATTGGACACAGCATACTTACAGTGCAGTTCAGCAAGGGCCATGGGCCAGAACCTGAGTTCAAAGGCGACTCTGGGCCCAAAGAGAAGAGGGTGTGTGGATGGGGGCCTGGAATGAGACTGAGGAGGATGATACTGGTGCAGTCAGGGGCCTTCTCTTTCCCTCCTGTAGAGATCTACAGCTCTTGCATCAGGGTGCCACTCTTATCCTTGTTCAATAGGTAGAGTCAACAGCAAACTTTGTCCTCTCAAATCTAGTTTTTTTAAGCAAATCTCATTCACAAAGAAATCTGTGGGGACATTCTTCACAGTAACTGTCACAATGTCTAAGCAGACCTGATCTCATTGTTAGATTTAGTTTTCGACAGTGCATTTCAGAGAAGTTTAAAACACATCGATCTTTTAGTTTTAGTATTTCAATTACATAAATGCAGCGTCTGGAAAGCTGATAAGAACTTATATAGATCTATTTGAGTTCCTGCCAATTCATGTATGCAATTTTGGCATTTTGCAATGGATTCTGCTGAGCACTTTAACTTGTCTACACAATTTGAGAACTGTTTTAGAGCAGCATATTAAATGAGGCATGTGAAATATACTACGTGGATAATCAATGGAACTGAGTCTTCATTAAGCAAGCTTGTACTTCTGCAGGATTGTTCATCTTTTAGATGAAGGCCTAGACTATTGTGTGTAAACCAGATTTTAAGGGAATAAAACAAAAATTTACTAATACATCTTCTTTCTTGCACTGCTTATTTAATCCCACATTCTCAGTCTATTTTGCTATCACTGTATATTGTCTGTCTTAATCTCACTTAACAGTGTGATCATGATTGTTTTCTTCAAAGCCCATCACGTTGTCACCAGCATATAAGAGGAATTTTTTTTTCCAGTGCCTGTTTCTTTGTATTTTTCCATCCTTAATGGCAAGATTGTCCTCTCATTTCCTTTCAATACTAAGAAAGGTATATTATATCTATCGGTACCTGTGAGATTGACAGTACTTCTGTGAAAACATTTGTGCATAATTTCAATCAAGTGGTTGTTGACTCCTGTTAGACTGTTACGATAATGGCTCTAGTAGAAAAGGAAGAAGATTTGGTACATACAGAGGTTACCTTGCTTTAAAAACAACTAAGAAACACTGTTGCTCAAGGCAGTAGGAGAAGCAAGTACCATGCTGCTTTTGAAATTCTGTTTATCTTTGCATTTGTTGATGTGAAAACATCACTTTGACCTATCTGTACATACAAGGTCAGAAAGATATTTGAATCAAATGGTATCAAACTAAAGGACAAGTGTCTCTGTTAAGACCTGTTAACAGAGACCTTGCTTCATTGGCAATGGAAAAGAAAAGAAGTAGCAAAAAATCTGGCTGCTGCCTTACATTGTCTCAGATTAACATAATCTGCATAAACTGGAAATGGTCCATAAGGGTGGGATTCTTCCATTAAATGCAATTCTCTGCATCTGCGTTAGTAACCGCATTATCAAGTGCATGTTTAGGAAAAGGATGCCATGCTATATCCTGAAAGTAGCTTAAGGTAGTTAGACTGTACACATTCAAACTAAGGGAATATTAATCCTGCTGAAAATATTATTATGCCTATCTGGATGTGATCAGAGTGCAGACCAAACTACACAGCTTTTCCTTCCTCTTTACTAATGGTAAGTGCCCTGTCCGAGGTTTACAGCCATTACCTGTTCCAAGAACCTGAAGGCTTTAAACTGGAACAGCTCACTGACAGTTCAGTGAGGTGAACTGAAATTCCTGTTTTAAGGTAAATGTGGCTTATTTTACAGTAACTACTCAAACTTCATGGACAGGCACAAACAAGTTTTTAGTTATTTCAGAAGGAATTTTGCCTGAATACATGGTGGTGACAGAGGTTGACTAGAAAAGTATATATTTAAAGATACAGAAAAATACAGATGTATTAAAAAAAGTTTAGTTACAAGTGCAATATTTATATAAGCAATAAGAAATCACAAGAACCAAGTTAATTTCAAAATCGATAGAATGACTGGCATCTCAATCCTCCTCTACTATACTGATGTATGCAATAGAGTTTCGTAGTGTTTACTCAGGACTTAAAATTGTTAATCTGACTATCTGATTTATCAAATGAATGTACAGTCAATAGTTAAAAAATGTATCTAAGGCTTAACTTTGGCTTTTTTATTGTATATCAAAAGTTCTTTGCTAAAAATAAGTGAGAACATAGTTTGAAAACTCTTATGCCTAAGCTTTGGAAGAAAAGATGATCTGCCTTTCATCCAGCCTTCACTAGCATGTTTCTCATAGTTATTATTGTCAAGATTATAAATGCAAGTCTTGATTTCAAACCAATTTGCCAGCAGGAAGCCTCCTCAGGAACGACATGTAGCAACACCTGCTGGGCGAATCGGCCCAGTAAGGTAATAAACCAGTCAAAAACTAAAATAAAAAAAAGAAATCAACTAAAATTATTCACTGTTCCATTCACCTCTTACTTTGAGGATCTCTAATAATGACTTTTCAAGTAGAAGTGATGCACTATGCTGAAAATTTTGAAACTATTTGAAGGAATTGTTGCCTAGTTGGGTCACACACTGAAATTGCCTAACGTATTTTTCCGTACATTTGCCCTGTGAATACAAAACAGAAAAATCTCTATTTTCTGTTTGGTGTATAATATATCTATTCAAAAACAAGAGAGGTGGCATGTGTAAAAGTGAGTAACCCAGTGTACATGGTCCCTGGCAGTACTGGCAAGCTTTAGGGAAGACCAGCAGGATACTGGTGCCATTGTATAGCTGCCCTCAATATGAAAGCTCATGTGGTAGGGGTGATGTAGGCCTTATTTACGCTTTAAAGAAGTGTGTTACTTTGGGAGAACCCTTTTCTTTCCAGATAATTTGCTTCTTTAGAGCAGATTTTCATGATATGCCAGCATGGGATGAAGGTTTGACATCATCCTGCTTGAGGCAGGAGAAAGGGGAAATGGTTTTCTTGAAGTTGTCTGCTCTGTGTTTTGCAAGGTTTTTTATTTATTTTGGGAGAAGTTCTCTAACTTGTTGGGCTCAGACTCCTAGAACAAGAAGCAGTGTAGCTAATGCTGCCCTCAGCCTAACCGAGTCTGCCGCAAATATTAGTTTTGACCATGCCAAGAAACTGTTAACCCCTTAGTGCCTAAGCCTATATGTGAGAAAACTTATTGTCTCAAACATTAGTTAGTTCATCTCTCTGATGGAAAATCACTCCTCTCATAACACAAAAAAAGAAGAAAGAGAAAAGTGTTACTTTTACCACTGTAAAATGAAACAGAAAAGACATTTTAATTTAGTAATTCAGTTAGCTTGCATAACACTTTCTTTTCCTATAGCAGTAATTTCATAGAGAAATAAAATGAAATTAAATCAGAAATTGTATTGATTAAGACCCTCCATTTGTAGTATAAATATATATACAAGTTTGAACATATAAATAAGTCTGCAGCAGCCATATCTTTTATGACCACAACAGCAAACTAAGCCCCGCTTTAAAAGCTCGGATAATGTTGGAAGAGGAAATAGAAAATGGTTGATAAGAAAAAAAAAAATAAACCCCCTGAGTATCTAAACCTTGCATCACTTGCAGAGTTTACACATTAGCACAAAATTGTTTGTCATTTCTTTGAGTTCAAAGTTATGCTTCTGACATTTAAATATGTGGTACAAATCTATAAACCAATACCCTCATTCTAACTATTTAAGAAAGGTTTCAGAGCTAATTGAAGTGTCTGTGTCATTTCTGTGTATGTTTTTCAGTATCAAGGGCTATAACATGTCAAAGGAAAGGCTTTTGTTGAACAGAGCAATTTTTTAAAGTGCTTTTAATTAACATTCATTTCCAGGTTGAGTTTGAGTGCTTAAAGACACTTTTGTTAAGCATTTCTGAGTATTCTCCAGAAAGAGTCAAGTGAGAAGTGACTCTTAACAAATGTAAAAGGAGCTTTGGTGAAGGGAAGCAGAAATATCTTTTCACTGCTTATAAAATTCCTTGTTTTGTCTGATATTTGACATATCTATACTTTTCCTTCTTCTTCATGTCTGTCATAAAGAGCAGTTCTCTGATTTGCACAAGCACAAAACATACCCTGGGACTTGGAAGCCTGCCTGATATGGGGACTAATGTAGTATTAATTGTTGAGAAAAAAACAAGCAAACAAGCACATATAGGTGGTGCCAGATGCATTACTGCTTATGCACATATTGTACATTTTGTAATTTTGGATTAAACTAATGTAAAGAGGATCAAAATTACTCACCCGGTTAGCGTAAAGATCATATGGGTTACACTTGTAATGTTAAATGTGTCCATGACTAAAAGAGATCCCTACCCTGCAGGCTGAGTTGTCCAGTGGGGTTTGCCTCCACAGAGCTCAGGGGTGGAATAATGGTGCTACTGTGCCAAAAGATGAGACCATCAATGCTAAACATAACAAATTTATGCAATGGCTTTGCTCACAGGGAAACACAGTAAGCAATTACTGGCTATACACTGTATTCATGCCACCTACTTCACAGGTATCTTTCACACACATGACCTGAGGCATCTTTTTTCCTGGTTGAGAAACCCTACCCTACCAGTTCAGAATTGCTCGTATAGAAGCCATCCCCATAACACCTCTACTGCCCTTTGAACATTTTTAAGTCTATAATATTAAAAATGAGCTCATGCCATGGAAAATTCCCGTGGGAAGACACTGATTTCTATCCCTTCCCTCATAAATCTTAAAACCTGCCTTCCTCTTTTGACTGCGTTGAACAGAGGAACCATTATGGAACTATTATAGCTCTAAAACCACGTAATACCAGCTTTCTCTGTGAACACAATGTTTATAAATCAGCTAAACCTAGTGGCAGAGTTTCTAATGTGACCAGTTTTTGGGCACATACATGCCTTTGCACAAAATAATTTCCTCTTCTTCCCTGCTCTTCAGATCTTCTCACTGTAGAGTTTTAGCATGACTAAAACAAAAAACTTACCCTCATGCTCAGCCAGGAGCTACAATCAAGATTTCAAATTTGTTCTTGCATAGAGGCCTAGAAGAGGGTATAATAGAGCCTTCACAAGCAGTACTTGAAACACAATCATAGTATGAAATTGCACAACTTTGTATTAGGAAAATTCAACCCAGGGGTAATAGGTCTGAATGCTGCGTTATCGACAACACATTGCACAGGAAAGCTCAATATTTAGTATGGTTTAGTTTTCCAAGATTAAATTTATAAAAGCCCACTGCATCACCAATGGAAGTAATTCCACCCACCTGAGGATCACCCTTGAAACTGAAGAGCAACCAACCATCGCGACGTTTCTCAGTTGCTTCCTTACTCTTAAGATCTTGTACAGCTGCTTTTGAATTCAAACCATTCTTTTCTGCTATTTTCTGTTTTATTGAATTTCACCCAAGAGAGAAATGATTCACAGAAGTTATCCTGAGTGTGGCTTTAGGCACATTTGTAATGTACAATGAAAGGAGAACAACACACAACAGAAAGAGAATTCTGTCATAGACCAAATTGCTTTTTCTAGGTCATATTGAGCACCTCCTTATATGGAAAACAGCTAAAATCCAGTAGAACAACTCCCCTGGAGAGCTGTTACCTTGTGAGAAAAAGGACACCATAGTTCAAATACTAGATTTATTAAGCATTGTCTTGTAGCTTTGGTTTTTTGGTTTGTTTTTGGGAGGGTTCTCTTTGTTTGTTTTGTTTTCCTTCCTTTTTTTTAAATCAAACCAAGATTTTCTGTCTAGTTCTCATCTCACCTTTCTAGATACCAATAACACATCTTACCTACATCCTAAACTGCTGTCTAAACTACTTCTGATCAGCTCAGAAAACTTCAGTTTCTGGAACACTTTGCTTTCTGCTTTCTGAACTTTGCACATCATCTATCACTTAGATCACTTTCATGATATTTGTTTTCACTTTGTTTTCTCTCACTGAGAAGAGCAGAGAATGACCTTGTAGAGGTCTTATACAAATTTATGTGTTATTTAAGTCCAATTTCTCAAAAAATTTTTGTTGTGAAGAGAATAACCCAGATGATTCTGCAACTCATGCTAAAGTATATTGAATACCTAAACTTAGCAACACAAAACCAAAACTGAATGTTTATTCTTACATAACAGCTATGCAATACCATATATTACAGTGCTGTAATGCATTTGATATTGTCTGCCAAAGTGTAATAGATATAGAAATCTTTGTGCAGTATTTTGAAAGACCACTAAAAGTGACAGAGAAATGTATACCTGAGCATGTGTGTATTTGAACACTAGCTGCAAATTTTGGCTGGAGTTTTAGAACTTCTTTAAATTTGGACCCTTTGATTCTTCAAATGAAAGGAAAAAAACATCCTGCTTATTTGTTATTTGATTTCTTGCAGGTAATGAGAATAAAGAAAACAACTGTTTGCTCACACAAAAACATCAGGAAGTCTCAGTGTTTGGACTTTGTGCACTGGAGTTTTCTCCTTTCTTTTCCTTTGGGTGATTTCTGTGTTACTCAGAAGGGGAAGGTTGGAGAAACCTTACTTTGTCTCATCCATTTCAATTCTCTGATTCCATTTGCACTTGTTCTTCTCTCACTGCATAAAACTGATGCACAGCATCATGGCTGACAACATAAACACAATCTCCTCTTGGAAAAAATTGGTAAAACCTACACCTCCTCCTGTGGGCCTGCTGTTTTCTCTTACTACATACTCTATGGAAACCATCATTCTATTTAACACTTAATATTGAATCAAAGCCCAGAGATTTTAAGACCTTAAACTACTGTGCACCATCTTCAGACAGACCCTTTGAAATAGTGGGATTTAGATGGGACTGTAAATAATATGAGAAATATTTTCCAAGACAGAGCAATCCTAATATTAAATTTAGAGCTAATCAAATATGATATGTCAGTATGAAACACTAAATCAATATCTTACAGGCATCTGCCAGTTTACTTTAAATATCTAATCATAGCAAGTGTCAACACAATTGATGGGATAGTTATCTGCTACTGAACTTTAGTGCACAGAAATAATAAATTCATTTTCATCCAACAGTCATCAGCTACTTAGCTCTACTTTAGCCTCTCATAGCATGTGGTAGTTCCATTTCCCAGAAGCTGCATCCAAACCTTTTACAAAACTATGTGCAATTCCACAAGGGACTGAAGTGTCACTTTCACAGATTTATTTTATTCCTTAGGGTGATGCGAGAGGAATTATCTAGTCATGTCTTTCATATAAGAAACTAATGCAGAAATCTTCTGTTTCATAGCTAACACAACTGGGAATTGGTGCAGGTGTAACCATTCCCCTTTATCAGAGGCAACCCTGATCCCACTGGATGTAAGCACTTCAAACCTAGTGAAAGATGGACACATAGTTACACATTCCCTACAGCTGCTTCCAGGATTACCCGGAAACCATCTCAAACCTTTCAAGACCTAAATCAAATCTGAGAAGATCACTTGGCAAGCTAGGAAGCGTGCTGGCACTGCTGGAGTGCAGAATCTTTTCTGTAACAGTACAAATGTGCAGTTTCAATGTTATATATACATGCTATTTTTGTTCTCTGCCAAAACAATCATTCTGATCAAAGACTGCTAGTCCTGCAAATTTGTGACATCCAATGTCTCTATTTTCATATTTAATAAATGCCACTGTCAAATCACTATCTGAAAGACTATTGTGGTAGATCAGGTAAAACCAGCAAAACACATTTTGGAAGCATTCCAGCCTTACAAAACTAAGAGTGTGGTTGTTACTCATGTTTTCAGGTATGTACCTTCCCCAGCGTCTTATCTTTACTGCAGGCTGCTAGTTAGCATCATGGTGTCAAGGCAGAAGGAAGGAATAATTATTAAGACAGCAGTTTGCAGAGAAGCAGGGCTATTTCCTACACATGCCTTGTATCACACACTCGTATTTTCCAAATTCAGCTTCTGTGTTCTAAGAAGACACTCTAACAGCGGCTTTCTGAGAGAGTATTTGGCAACTTTGCACTGGAAGCCATAATTGTTACCTATCTTCTACACCACAAACCCCATCACTTTTAGAAGCTGACAACCAAAACTTTCACCCATCTTGCCATCAAGATTTGAAAAAAATACTTGATGCTGCATCTCTCAACTGGGTGTCCAACTTGACATACATATGTAACATGCCCAGTGTGTACAGAAGGATGAAGACGACTAGTCTACAGAAAGTATTGTATTTCTCAATAAAACAACCCTTTAAACATCATACTTTGCGCTGTTTTCTAAAGTCTTCAGTCTGGAGAAAATTGTTAACACAATGTTATGTTCAGCAGATTGAGTATCTTTGCCAGTGCCTATGATTCCAGACAATGCAGGCGTCTCAGATAACAAATATATCTGTTTACCTAAAAATAAACAAGTACCAGTCCGCTCACATGCATCGCAGTGAAACCTCCTCTTAAAGCAAGTGCAGACCTCTCTCTTTAATCAAATTACATTAATACGAGGAATAAAAATGTTTCCTCTAACCACTTGACTGTGAAACCATCAAATAGACAAGGAACCAGTCCAAGACTGGCCCGTAGGTCCTGCATATAGCTTGCAGGACTGCATATTTGGAGACCATCGATTCCCTTGATGGCACACCTTCCTTTTGTGCTGCAGGCATCTCGTATGTGTGAAGAAGGTATAATTTCTTGACAGTCCTATATATAGCACAAGATTCTAATTTAGTCCACAGCAGAACTACTGAAAACAAGAAAAAATGTCACTCTGGGTTCATCATTGATTGAAGGAGAGAAGGGAGAGGAAAAGAGGAAGAATTTTAGTAACACTCGTGACATACTAACTTCAGTCACAGAATCCCAATACTGCCCTAAAACCTAAGACAGAGAGCAACTGCTGCAAAGCTGCTATTCTGTTTCATAAGGAGAAGTTCCATCTGCCATTAACATTTTAGCTACTGAAAACATGTCATTCCTTTCCATTGGGAAACCAGCATTACTAACCCAGTTTCTCCTCCCATGAAGAGACTTGCTCAGCTACAAATCCCTACAGACCTGGAAGGCTTGTTCATGGGTGTACTATTGTGAACTGGCCCGGGGAATATGATATTGGGCTAAATATTTAAGAGATTTTCTAGTTGTTTGCCACCAACCCGCCACATGACTGTGCTTTAACACTTCAGCTCTGTTTCTTCCACCTTTGCTCTCTCCCTGTGTCTCTCTCCCATCAACCACATCACCCTCAACAAGCACCCTGTCCAGACTAAAAAAACTGTTACGAAATAGGGGTTAGAAGACCAGAAACAATCACAAATTTTATATGTTAGAAATCACTACCTCTATCTCATGACAGTTAGAAGGTCAGGTAGAAACACGTGATTTGAAAAGGTCTCCTTTAGAAAATTCCTCAGCAAAAGCACAACAAGGTAATGTTTTTCCCACCTTTGGCTTATGAGTTTACTGCATTCCATGTTGCAACTATAGTTTTGAAAAAAAGAATGTAAATCTCAGTATTCTTCTCTTCAATCATCAAAGCACAGAAGCATAGATCTTACATTTGTGAAGGCACATCAAGGCTTCAGATACAGTCACCAAATTTCAAATTTCCACTTGTCCTTCTGTTTTCTGCAAATCTTAGAAAACACGTTTAACCTCAGGTTTAAGAGAGTGACAGACAAATACAAGGTAAACATTATGTTTTTAATTGCTGTATTCTTCACAGCATTTTGCTGAAGTAGAAATACTTGTGATTCCCTTCAAAGTTTCTTGGCAGGAAAGTAGACAGAGGAAGGATATGCCTATGCTTGATTTTCCCCTTTTGGTCCATTGAAAAAAATATAGGAAGAAAAATTCAAACCTGGACTTTTCTTCATCTCTAGCAGTTGATTGAATAGTTCAAGTTTGAAATTCAAATATTAAATCCATACCCTCACATCGGTATTTATGTTTATGTGCTAACAACCCAAAATTTATGGTATTTACAGGCATTGCTTTTGTTGGGGGGGGGAAGTCATTAAAGCACTTAGCCCTGCAATATATGAGCTATCAGTCTTCTGTTTGTCTTGCTATACTCATTTGTTCAATCTTTCTGCCAATGAGCTCAGGACTGAAGTGGACAGGCCATGCTGGACTGATGCTGCTGTTCAGTTCCTCTGGGTTGTTGCATATGGAGGAAGCTCTCAGTTCCCACTCACCCTTTAGTCCCTAAGATATCAGTAGAGTCAGGTAACAGCTTATTATTTCCAAATACCAGATGGAGAACACTGGTATGAAGAGCTCCAGCAACTTCCCAAAATCACAGAAGAAATCCACAGAAGAGCAGACACTAAAGCCAGATCTGTGAAGTTCAGCGTAATACGTGGTCTATCCCTCCTCAGTGTGTGCATGCAGGCTTATGGACTTCAATGGCGTTCTGGTTTCAAGAGCGGCTCATTCCTCACCCTCTTTCTGTACTGCCAGAAACAGCCAGTAAAAAGAGCAATCAACGACAAAACACAGACTTAAAATCTCAAGCAAGTATCAGATGGATGACAAGTCTTCTATGCCTGGAAACACTTGAAAAAAGTTTCATGACAGTAGCATATCACTATCTGAAGGTGGTGCTCCTGGCCATGTCGCAGTAAGGAACTGCCTGCCTCTCAAGCCGGGGGATATCACAGCTTCCAGAAACAGGACACCAACCTTCTCAGAGTGCAACACCTACTGCAGTAGCATCATTTACTAGAGACAAATCATAAATCCTCAGAGCAAAACATTAGAGTGAACTTCAAGACGAGATTCCAAGCAAGTCCAAACGTTTAAATTTCTTTCTATTGGAGATACCTAGAAATGTTATTTTAGAAATAAAGGCAAACCAAAAGAATTTTGAAAGTGACAAGCAATGTGTGCTTGGTATCTTACTATTTGCCTGATTTTTCACTTTCCCATTTTAAGCTCACAACCACTTTTTCCCAAATGACTTCTAGGAGAAACGAGGAGCACTGAGATGTGGAAAAGTAAAAAAGGCATCATTCTTCCATTAAAAAATAATTCTGTCTTGTCGAAGGATTAATGCATTTTATTAAATATATACATATGTGTGTATGTATATATCATCAAATGAGTTAGCCTGATTGTTGCTGAATAGAAGAAAGAGAAAAATTTCACAATAATTATTCTGACCCTGGAACATTTTTAAAGCACATCCATCCCCAAAGCACCTATCACAAACCTTTAAAACTCTCCTTCTTTTTTAGCAGAAAGTAAAAAAAAAGCCACTTTGAAACACAATCCAGCATAAATCTGAAGAGTGAGACCAAAGAATACGGCATAACATAATGTATGCTTGTAATATCCAAGATCAAAGATGATGAAATTAGTTCCCCTTTATTCACTTATAACATGGCCCACTAGTAATTCACATGATGCTTTGACTAGAGTTTAGTCACCCTTGTTATAAAAAACATGGACTGTCCATTCAGATCTTCGTTATTCAGGCAAAATTAAAACCATGGGAAAAGAAAAAGTACTTAAACACTCCTATGAAGATATAAAAAGCTGGATCATCATAATTTAGGAAGCTGCCTGGTTTTACAGAGTCCTATATCCATGATGCACTGCCATGAGCTTGCTGTTTGCCTCTGAAAGGACAAGATCAGGCAATAACCAAGCAGACGTGACCCTTATGAGGCAATAAACTGATGTCCTCAAGACTGGTTACTTAAATCACACTAAACATTCTGTGTGTTATTATGAAGTGCTGAGTTTTATGGAAATTTAAAACCCACCTCTCAGGGTCCTTCTAAGACAGGTAAGTAAACATATTCCTCATTGAAAATATAACATGCTAGACATTCAAGATCTCCTGTATTTGTTCTCTGAAGAAGAAGAGGAATAAATTTCTGGTGAAATCTTTCACACCTCTTAGCAGAATACTGTAAATTCCTTTCAAAACTCTTCCCTCATTTTGAGGATGTTTCAGCATCTCCAGGCAATTAAATCAAACTCTTCATAGTGCGAAGACAGCTCAAGATTCTCTGGCATTTTAATCTGTCTCTCAAGTTTCTGCTAGTCACATGAAACCCTGTGAGACAAGACCAAGAACTCCCAGAACACGTCTCCCTTTTTTTTCCAAGGTTAGTAGTTAGACATGCAAACAGAGATTGAAGCTGAAACTATCTATATTGCTTCCAGATATAGATAATCATAATTAATTTATCTTCCACATCCATTTGGTCAGATGAAACACCAACTACCCAAGTGTTCAAAAGCTAAGTCCTGCCAATATTCCCACAGAAGACCTTACACATTGCAGTCCCAACATATTGATAAAGCGGTGGAAACCCTGAACACAAATTTCCTGATACTTAGAATCTAGGCATGGAAAGAGCCTCTGGTGATTGCTGACCACACACTGACCCCTGTGTGGTAGCTTACCAAAAGCTACAACACAATCGAGCCATAAAGATTTTCATCATCCCAATACTGACACCAAAACTGGGGGCAGTCTCAACCCAGCTTATTGAGCACATCCTTGTTAAAGATGAGAGAGAGAGAGAGAAAGTTCAATGCTGTAATTTCCCACAAGGCAAACCAGCAAAGTACAACAGATTAGATCATCTCAGATGCACTTCCGCACATCTATCACACTGTTGTACCCAGGAACACTGGAATGCATCAAAATTAGTCCTAACATGAAGAAGTGTTGATTGTCTGCTCTGTGCTATGCTTTCTGACAGATCCAGCTGTATGAAAGAAAATTATGCAAAGAACATTTTGAAGCACTGGATACAGCCTATAAATACTGCCTATCTGAACACCTTGTTTAACTTTTATTACTTACTAAGAAGAAATGAATAATAATGATTTTCTAAGGAAGCGTAGAATATGTATCGATGCAATCTTTCAGAACAAGTTAGACAAATGTCTCCCAGAAATGACTTAGTGATAAACTAAAATTTGTCATTCTGGCTTTGTAGTCCTGTGTTTTTATTATTCTATGTATCAACACTACTCTGAACTCTACTACAAGTACTGGGACAGATACATGAGCTTGTGTGTGCTCTTTTGGGATGTATCAAGTTTTCTTATACTGGATAGAGCTTGATAGACTTTTCACAAATTGCTTAAACACATACTGAACCTCCTTATGCTTCTGGTCTCCACAGCTCTTGACAGCAATGTGATCCAAAACTTAATTTTACTCTGTGTGGAAAGGTACTTCCTTTGGCCTGATAATTTTATTGAATGTTCCTATTTTCTGGGCACTGAAAGAGAGTGAATAATTGTTCCTTAATTAATTTTTTCATAGCCTACACAATGCTGAGCAATGCTACCACGTCTATCTCCTGCTGTCTGTTTTGCAGGCTGAAGAGTCCTAGTTTATTAAGTATTTTTTAACATGAAAACTCTTCCATTCCTTTGATTATGCTTTTCATCTTTCTTTTTACTTCCACAGGCTGTACCTTTCTGAGATAGGATGATTAGAACAGCATGAAGCACTCAAGAGATATCTGTACCGTGGGTTTATACAACAATGTAATCAGATACAGTGGGTTTCTAAATACTTTTGCTAATAATACTTAACATTCTTCCTCTCTTTTTCATTGCTATTGACATGAATCTGATATTTTTATAGAGCAGCTTATAATAATGTAAGATGTTTTTGCTGAGTAGATTCAGATGAATTACCTGACAGGGTAGAGGTAGCAGTTATCTTTTTGCCTATTTGCCTTATTTTCAATCTACTGAAACTATTCACTTCCTGCCTTACTGAATAACCGTTACTACAAAACAAATTTGTGCAACAATTTGGAGCCAATCTTTTTTTTTTTTAATTTTGTTTTGACTCGCTAGAAAAATTTTCCATTTCATCATTTACTCCCTTTCCAGTATGAGTATTTGTACAGCAGCACTCCTAAAAGAGACAATAATGTACCCTCACTGCTAACCTACGTTGAAAACTTCTTGCCTTGGTTCATTATTTTAAGAGAATCTTTGTTTAAACATCTTCTGTATAGCAATGGGAAAAATAATGAAAAGATGTGAATAAATATTTTAAATATTAGAATGACATAATAAAATTAAATTAAATCTCAGTAATAAAGGACTTAACACGAGGAAAAAGGCGACCTGAAATACCCACATAAAATGAGATGATAAGAAGTCATTATATTTGCTTTCAAAAATTACCTTAAAAGAAAAGAATGATGTACCACTTACTTACATACTCTGTGAGTTTGATAAAAAAAATTAAATTCTGAATTTCAGTGACAGATGCATGAAGTTGTGGAGAAAAGTTGCAGTATGTTTTCAAAAGGTCTCTTGAGAGATCACTAATCCAATTCCCGACTCAAAGCATCATCAAATAAGTTTAGCCTGGTTTTCCCACTTTATCCATGCCTTAAAAACCTAAAAAAAAAGAGATGACTACATTGTTTCGAAATCAGCTTCAATATTAAATATCAGATTTTTTAAATTTAACTTACACCTGTTGTCTCTCATTCTCCTGTCATGCACCAATCTGAAAAGCCTTTATATTTGTAATGACATCCTCATAGGTGCTGTGAGACTGCTCTTAGATCCTCCCAAAATTGTCTCTTCTCCATGCTGAACAAACCTGTCTCCTTCAGCCCCTGCTGGTCAAGTTTATCAAGCTGACAATTTCCCTCATCTTATCGATTTTTTAATACCTCAGAGATTTTAGTTTGGCTATATAATAATTACTATCACGGATCTAAGATTTGCATAATAGAATTCTATGTGACTCATAGAAATATTAGTAAAGCATTTCAGATGTACTGTGATTATTAGCAACAATTTCTAACAAAAGGAATATAATTTTTAGGAAAACCTTCCCAAAAGGTAACATGGGAACTGTCACAATTCTTAAATTAATTCTTTGAAGCATTTGTTAATGTAATGAATGAAATTAATTTCCATTGAATTTACTAACATGAATAGCCTAACACCTTTAAAGTACTGCACGAGTTTCCATATAACACGAGCAGCATTTATTATGTGAGTATACACACTCACATATAATATATGTGTGTGTATGCAACTACACATGGCATCATGTGGGACCCTTCCAACTCAGCATATTCTGTGACTGTGATTTGATATAGAGACATGACTAATTACTTTGAATTAGTGTGTGGAATCATCCTCATTCACGATGTGCACACAAATATAAAAAGTAGAGTATTTTTAAAGTTTCATAGAATTCATAATTCAAAGTGCTGATTTTTTTTTCCCTTGCATAAAGATTTCTTGTTTACAGAAAATAAGATGCCCCAAATTGGATTTAGTCAAATATAACAGCAGCTTGTTAGTAATTTGTGGTCAAAGGACAATTTTCATGAAACATAAGTTCCTCTTTAGTGTAATTTTCATGAAACCATCCTTCAGGATGTGTGCAGCCTTCAGGTCAGTAAGACACATTCAAAAGACCTTATTCTCTAAGGAAAAGATGTCTGTTTGTATTCCTATTTGAAATCATCCACACAAGGAGTCATCAAGCCTACTGTTTTCTTCAGTACATCATTAATTTACGTAGCCTTGGAAAATGCACTTCGGTCCTGATTTAAATTTATGGTGTTCAGAAAATCATTTATTCTGATTGGGTCTTTAACAGAAAAGTTTAGGACTGAAATTAAGTTGTCTGATTATTACTTTATCAAAGTGATTAAATATATTGAAATACACTCAGGTTATTTCAGAGACTGAAATTAAAATTCCAGTTATCTACCATAGGTAAAACTTTCAAGAAAAATGTCGAATAGGCTGTTTCTGAAAGCTATCTGTTATGAAGGTATTTGCTTGTTTTTTCTTGTTTCCAACTTTGAGTCATCACTGTTTCTTTTGTAGGTGGAAGTAATGACAACGCTGAAACAGCTTGGAGAGACTATTCTCTGGTTCAGTGAACTGAAAATTACACAACCTCTCTTGAGGTTCTGTTTAAATTTTTGAAGTGGTTATACAAAGCCTTCAAAGATATTTGCATTCAAATAAGACAGAATAGAAAATAAACTGGGGACAAATGTAGCTTACCTTATCCATTTAGATTGTCCTACAGATGTTAACGACACTATTTAACATGAAAAATATATGAAAATAAATTTTATTGTATTAAATTTGTAGTCAGCAACCCTTAACATGCTTTCAGTCCATGAAAGAAACAATTTTTAATAGCGTTGTTATAAAATCTATTATTGTGTAGTACTTTCTTTAATAGTCTTTATGTGAATAATTTTTAGATTTCATAGTCCTTTTCTATGTTGAGGAGGTGACCTAGAATATAAGTTTCCAAAGAGGTTTTCAGAAAGGAAAGTGTGGGAGAGAATGTTTCCATATGTTTATGACTATTTCCTCAGCAGTTCTCCAATGCTTTTTTGGTGCTTTTTATATTTTAGCTAATCTCTGAGTGGATGTGAAAATACATATGTTAAGAGTGAAAAGTAAATCCCCTACTCATGCTGACTATTCATCCTTGAAAAGAGAGGGGGAAAAGTGAACCAAAAGCAGACTGAATGCTCTTTCTACCTGAACTACAAGAATTGGGAATGAGTTTACTTCACCATACACATGCTTTTCTGGGTTTCTAAAGAGATAATGTGACATAGATTTTCTTAAAATGCCATTTCAGTGGATGAAATAGTAACTCCCAAGATTTTCAAGAGTTCTGAGAAATAAAATAAGATATGTTTCCTCAGAAGAAGCTTCCGAATAACACCCATCTTGTCTGTCAGTTCTAGGAATATCGCTTCTTATAAGGATTCAGTCAAGAATTCATAAAAAGGGACATAGATTACTTCTCCATGTTATGTTATGCTATGTTATGTGACTCTAAATATATCCTTAGTGCTAATGCCTTGATAATATTTTAACATAAAACCAGTAAGACATGTTAAACTCCCCAATACAAAGAAACTAACATGATCTTCTATATAGAGGAATAAAAATTTAAAACTGTGATTATTTTCTACAAATTCATTACGATGAAGCAGACCATGTTAATATAATCTGAAAGTATGAATACCAATGCCTCTGGCTCTGAAAAAAGTGATAAATATTTTAATTATATACCATGAATTTTTTACTAAATAGAGTGTTGAATATAACACTCAGTAAATTGCAGTATTTTTTGATTAGTATATACAGTTCATCTGGAATTTTTTTTCTTATATGAATAAATAGCCGGTAATAGAATATATTTTAATCTTATCTTTATATATATTTTTACAGAACCTTAACACCTTACCTATTATAAACTAAAGCCTTATATGTTAAAAAGTATTCACCATTTTTTCAGAAACAATAAATCAATAAACATGATCTCTGAAATAAATGCAACATGTTTAGATTATTAGAATCTGAAATAAAAATGTGTATTTAAATCACCACTCCATCCTTCAGAGGCTCTGTGTATGGTTTCACTAATGGTAAGTCTAAGGTCTTGTGAATTACTTCTAGCTTCACTGGTTTTGGACATAGCCTGTGGATGCATACTGTTAGATTGCAAAAAATATGAGGAAAAGAGAGATAAGAAAGAGATTTTTGTCTACAGACTTACACGTATCTACTCAAATGAACAAATGCCATCTTCAGTCTTACACTGATATCAACCCATGAATGCCAGGAATTCTTAACAGGGTTTTATTATTGCTCATTGGTAAAAATTGTGTGGATACCACTTATCGTGCTTGATGGATATACTGGTTTATGAAGTAGGTAAATGCTGAAAATACCAGTCTGTTTCCACTCTGAAATTTCCCCTTAGGCATATAATTTGATTGGTAATGGGCTAAGAATGCTTCTTACCTGTTTATGAGGTTATAACTATATTCTTTTCCAAGAAAACCCTGGAACAAAATTCCAGAAGGTTTGTCAACTTATGGTATAATTACTATAGAGAAATAAAACAGCAGTTCTCAAGACATTAATTAATATTATCATATTTCTTTTTACAGTTTTGTAGCTTCTCATCCTTCACTCTGCTTAGCTACTATAAATCTGTTTAGATTAGCAGTTACCATTGGGGTTATTTTATGAAAATATTGGTCAGAAGTTTTATGTGTCTTCTCTTATGTGCCTTTGTTAAAACTTTATCCCACCACAAGCAGACCTCATTATTATTATATTATGTTGCATATTTTAGGTGAAATATTTTAACATAATGAAGAGATGGCTTTGAAGTTGACATAAGCGTATCTGTACTGAGAAAATGAATAGTAAATGCAGAGGTTAGTTATTGAATTGGTCCTTCAGGATTTAGGGTTTGTAATGTTAACCTATGGTCAGCAAATCTAGGCAAGTGTTGGTGATCCGCTGGTTTCTTCACTTGAAATAATAAAGCAATGACATGGTGAAATATATTGGTGGAAACCAAGATTGTCCTTTGATTTGTGTATTTTAATTTACATTATTAAGTTTGAAAATCGTAAGTAGGCATGACCATGATCTTTTTTTTCATGTAGTGGGATATAGACAAATGCAATTAATTAAACTGTCTTAAATGTAAGGGAAAATATGTACCAAATATTTCTATGAACGATTGTTCTGTTGCTATTGATTAGATCAATGACCACATGTGATGGCTGAGCCACTGTCACATCTAATTTATTCACACATGCCTGCCTGGACAGTAACCTTATCTTACCCTGAAGACCCTGTTTGTTCAGTGGTTGTGTTTTGCCACATGTTTAGAACATAAGCCATCTGGGACAGTTTTATTCCTTTGTATTATGTTCAGTACAGTGGGATTCTAATCCTTGACAGAAAATATTAAACACTGTGCAAAGAATATATTTTTTGCTGAGTTTTGGCCTTATCCCATCTGCTTTGTTGTTGTTGTTGTTGTTGTGTTTAGTTACTCAAAGTTTTTGGGAGTTGGGCTGGTATTTATCTAGTTACTTTCTTCATTATGATGGGAAATATTTAAGTTCTCTCCTGACCATATATACGTGTGTATATATATATATGTGTGTGTGTGTACATATATATATGTGTGTGTGTGTGTGTGTGCCTGTGTTTTCTGGATCATTTTGCCTGACCTTTAAGACAGGCCCTTGCATATTACTCAGTTACACTGTTTTGAGACTAATAAGTGGTACACAAACATAGAAAATCTTCAAGTGACAGACAATTCAGCACCTCTCTTAGTAAATTTTTGTAGTGATAGAATACTGTGAATGTTAAAGAATTCTCTGAGGTTTCTCATTTGAATGTTTCTGGCTTTTATATTGATTGTATTGATCTCCTTGTTTAAGAACAACTTAACAGTTATTTCTCCTCTGTGGAAATACTTATAAACTATAATAAAATGAATTCTCGACTCTCTCTTAAATAAACCAAAATAAATATATGGAGATATTTTGATACTATGGTTTTGGGTTTTTTTTTGTTTGTTTGTTTGTTTTTTTAATTTTCTTCATTTTGGGAAGATGTTTTTCTTCATCATGCGTGCTTCTCCCATATACTTTGGTTCATTGTATGTTTAAGCTGTACTAAGGTTTGAATTTCATTCATTTACACAGTTATTTCCAGTTTAATTTCTTTCTACATTTTTCATTTATATGTCTGATGTTGCAGTGGTTGAATCCACTGCAGGAATGACCAAGGAGCTACAGAGCCCCAAAACAGTGGAGATCTGCTGGTGGGCAGGCTCAGAGGCCTAAGACCTTTTACCCCTTTTAAGTCCATGTTCTAGGTAGCTCTCCTTTCCTTGATACCCCACTGGTTCCCGGGTCCCTTGTTCCACCCCTCGCCTTCCCCACTGGTAACTGCCCTCCCCACGTCCTCTCCACCCTTTGGCCCCCAGGAGATTGGTCCCCGATGTTATGCCCATCCCCGGTGCCGATCTGGATAAAACCCCGGACCGCTCAGTGTTCTGTGTTCTTTGTCCCTGGGTGCCTTCGGGCGGGGACCCCAATAAACCCCTCAGAACTCCATACAAAGGACCCCTCCTGCCTCTTTGTCCCCAGCGATGCTGCGGAAGCTGTCAGGCTCTGTGTGTGTGTGTGACTGTGAGCATCCACCAGCTACGGTGTGTCAGAGTGTGTCCGAGCATGTTTGCGCGGCACCCCCTGAGCTGCTCCGACAGGGACACAATCGGGACAGACGCAAGGCTCTTTCCACGCCCCTCAGTGCAACATATCACATGGCGCCCGAACAGGGACCTCAGCTCAACCGCGAACATCAGAGCCTATCCTTTGAGGGCCAGGGGGTGGAGAGGGCATGGGGTAACAGGACAGTCACCAGTGGGAAAGACGAGGGGTAGAACAAGGGACCTGGGAACCAGTGGGGTATCAAGGAAAGGAGAAGTATCTAGAGCATGGAATTAAATGGGGTAAAAGGGGGTGGACTTAAACCTCTGCCCCTGCCCACTGTTTTGGGGTTCAGCAGCTCCTTGGTCATTCCTGCAGTGGATTCAACCACTGCAACAGTCTGATGGTTTTTTCTGCAATTTTATCTGCATTTGCACACTTAATGAGGATTAAGCATTCAGAAATTACTTTTGTAAAGCTATCCATACTACCTAAATTATCAAGTGGTGGAATATCTGCCTAATTTGTTTGTGGCCTAAACTCATTTTAGTAATATTTCAAACCCCTTAAGTGGACTAAGCAAGAACAGAATACAAAGTAAGAAGGGGAAAAAAAAGTCTTTGAAGTGAGGGGTCTTGATGAAACAAGTCATGAGGCCCACTTATAATTTAGACTAAAAGGCTGCTTTATTTTCTTGTAGCAACATAATTGGTCTTAAAAGATGTTTATTTTACAGTTCCTTTATACTGAAAGGGTTATGAAACAATGCTTTAACCTAAATGAGAGCACAGGCCTGAGGAAAATATGTTTGAATTTCTCTTCAGTGATGAAAATGACAAATATGTAAAAGTAAGTTCATTATTTTAATTTCTTTTATTTTTACTTTGACCCAAAAGTCAGACTCAAATGTAATTCTTTTTTTAAAAAATGTATTTTTTGTTCTTTGCAAACAGTAAAATTATATTAATTAAAAAGTGCAAAGTGAAAAGGCTATTAAAAAAATTAAAGGATTTATTTTAAAATAAAGTTGAACACAAATTTCAAAAAGATATTATAAGAAAACAGAATAATATTNTCATCATGCGTGCTTCTCCCATATACTTTGGTTCATTGTATGTTTAAGCTGTACTAAGGTTTGAATTTCATTCATTTACACAGTTATTTCCAGTTTAATTTCTTTCTACATTTTTCATTTATATGTCTGATGTTGCAGTGGTTGAATCCACTGCAGGAATGACCAAGGAGCTACAGAGCCCCAAAACAGTGGAGATCTGCTGGTGGGCAGGCTCAGAGGCCTAAGACCTTTTACCCCTTTTAAGTCCATGTTCTAGGTAGCTCTCCTTTCCTTGATACCCCACTGGTTCCCGGGTCCCTTGTTCCACCCCTCGCCTTCCCCACTGGTAACTGCCCTCCCCACGTCCTCTCCACCCTTTGGCCCCCACGAGAACAGAGCCCCAAAACAGTGGAGATCTGCTGGTGGGCAGGCTCAGAGGCCTAAGACCTTTTACCCCTTTTAAGTCCATGTTCTAGGTAGCTCTCCTTTCCTTGATACCCCACTGGTTCCCGGGTCCCTTGTTCCACCCCTCGCCTTCCCCACTGGTAACTGCCCTCCCCACGTCCTCTCCACCCTTTGGCCCCCAGGAGATTGGTCCCCGATGTTATGCCCATCCCCGGTGCCGATCTGGATAAAACCCCGGACCGCTCAGTGTTCTGTGTTCTTTGTCCCTGGGTGCCTTCGGGCGGGGACCCCAATAAACCCCTCAGAACTCCATACAAAGGACCCCTCCTGCCTCTTTGTCCCCAGCGATGCTGCGGAAGCTGTCAGGCTCTGTGTGTGTGTGTGACTGTGAGCATCCACCAGCTACGGTGTGTCAGAGTGTGTCCGAGCATGTTTGCGCGGCACCCCCTGAGCTGCTCCGACAGGGACACAATCGGGACAGACGCAAGGCTCTTTCCACGCCCCTCAGTGCAACATATCACATGGCGCCCGAACAGGGACCTCAGCTCAACCGCGAACATCAGAGCCTATCCTTTGAGGGCCAGGGGGTGGAGAGGGCATGGGGTAACAGGACAGTCACCAGTGGGAAAGACGAGGGGTAGAACAAGGGACCTGGGAACCAGTGGGGTATCAAGGAAAGGAGAAGTATCTAGAGCATGGAATTAAATGGGGTAAAAGGGGGTGGACTTAAACCTCTGCCCCTGCCCACTGTTTTGGGGTTCAGCAGCTCCTTGGTCATTCCTGCAGTGGATTCAACCACTGCAACAGTCTGATGGTTTTTTCTGCAATTTTATCTGCATTTGCACACTTAATGAGGATTAAGCATTCAGAAATTACTTTTGTAAAGCTATCCATACTACCTAAATTATCAAGTGGTGGAATATCTGCCTAATTTGTTTGTGGCCTAAACTCATTTTAGTAATATTTCAAACCCCTTAAGTGGACTAAGCAAGAACAGAATACAAAGTAAGAAGGGGAAAAAAAAGTCTTTGAAGTGAGGGGTCTTGATGAAACAAGTCATGAGGCCCACTTATAATTTAGACTAAAAGGCTGCTTTATTTTCTTGTAGCAACATAATTGGTCTTAAAAGATGTTTATTTTACAGTTCCTTTATACTGAAAGGGTTATGAAACAATGCTTTAACCTAAATGAGAGCACAGGCCTGAGGAAAATATGTTTGAATTTCTCTTCAGTGATGAAAATGACAAATATGTAAAAGTAAGTTCATTATTTTAATTTCTTTTATTTTTACTTTGACCCAAAAGTCAGACTCAAATGTAATTCTTTTTTTAAAAAATGTATTTTTTGTTCTTTGCAAACAGTAAAATTATATTAATTAAAAAGTGCAAAGTGAAAAGGCTATTAAAAAAATTAAAGGATTTATTTTAAAATAAAGTTGAACACAAATTTCAAAAAGATATTATAAGAAAACAGAATAATATTTTTTATTTAATTATTTAAATACTTTGAAAATATATAGTCCATTGAAGTTATTAAACAAATTCATCATGACTTTGAGATATTTCATTCAGTTGGTATATGGGGTATTGAGAAGAATAATAATTTTTCAAAGCATTTCTGAGGTAACAGAAAATGTTATTTCATTTTTTTGTGCGTAGATGGGTTGAGAGCCATGTATTGAACCTAAGTAGCAAAACACTCAGGCTTGGATCCCTGTGGGTGAAAGAAGACAAGAATAGGAGGAGAAGTAAAATGGAATTTAAAAATGTTGGATAAGGAAAAGAAAGTACAAGGTAGACTATTTCAGAAAGAGACAGTAGTGTAGAAAAACTGTGAGAAACTGAAATGGCTGAAAAGTCAGAATCACGAGCATAGCTTTCTATTTTCACACAATGGAGCCTATAGAGTGGACTCAGCTTTACTACAGTAGCACACAGAAAATGCCTCACTGGAAACAGTGTAATTACATACTCTTCTTTAGTAGAAAAACATCCTTGAAGTTACTTTCAGTCATGCAAAGGACTCTGAATACTGCCCATAACAATTTTATTGTTGTGATAAAAAACTGCTACAACTATTTTCATGTTTCCAAAAATTTTTTCTGAGAACTTTTTTCTGACAAGCATTCACATTTTGAACATGTTATCTAGAATTTCACCAAAATCAAAACATTTTGAAATAGAAGGCAACTTAAAAATTCCAGAATGAATGATGCTGCTGAGTTTCTTCATTTTTAGGGACTGGGATCAGGATATTTGAAATAATACTTTATTCCCAGACCCATATCTTCTACAATCACAGCTGAATATCAGAGTGAAGGAACAGAAATATCTGTGACAGTGTCACAGATTAATTTGCACCTCTGCATGGTTTACTTTAATTTCTTCCAATCAAGTGTAATTAATTAATTGGAAGCAAAGTGAAATGCAAACTCCTTTTAGAAATTAAATAGGATATATTCTAAATTAGAAGTGTATTCAGCTACATGTAAATATATTTTGATAGCAGAAGTAGCAGAAGTGAAACTTTTGAGAGAGATTTTCATTTAAGAAGGTCATAAAAATCAGTAAGTATTAGTTTTTTCAGACTACTACTTCAAAAAACCTACACTGACAGTTTTCATTACTTGGATTCAAATATTTCAAAACTTATTGTAGAATCTAATTTTGGTTTCTGACTAAATCTGGATCTCATTCTCTTGGCCATAACATTTCTGTGAAACAACAAAAAAGATGGTTTCAGTTAAACTGCTCCAATTGAAACAAAAAAAAATTATTTTCATTATGGATTGTAAGTAATGGTCCCAGCCTGTGACAGACTGCTTTGGGAACAATTGTTCTATAAATAAGCCTCTAGTTATGAATTTTTGAATACGAAATGGAAGACATTCAATTAAGTCAATCAATTAAGTTAATCAATTAATCTGGCAATTTTAGGCACTACTACAACCTTTTTTAGTGGAAAATATGCTGGAAAACATGTAAGACAAATTTCTGCAAATTTTAGTCTTCTAACTTCTTTTTGCCTTTAAAATATCCATTTTTTTCTGATGGGAGAAGCATTATTTACATCCAATTACATATTAATACTCTGCTTTCTGTGTGATAGACAAGTTGTATTTTCTGCCCTGAAGAGCTGGTAAGCGGCAGGAAAGAAGTGACAAAGAGTGAATGAAAAACAAGTTCAGGAAAGAAAGAGCCAAAGAGTTCCTGATGATGACAGAAATGAGAAGGAAAATCAAACAACTAATATAAGGGACAGAAAACCTATGAATTGCCACTATAGTGTTAGGTTTTATTAATGAATTCAAACAAAAGGAATTACCAGATAAAATAGTTGATTACAGAGGTTGAAATGAGCTAAGACTAATAGGCTTTAAAAAATATATATAGCCTCCACAGTTGAATGGCTGAAGTTTAGAGTCAAACTCTTCAAGTATTGAAGAGATAGAAAAAATCATTAGTCACTCAGTTTTTATTTAGCTTAGATAAGCACATGCAAATTTTCCATTCTGATTCCAGTTTCTGGTTAAAATCTTGTTTGAAACCCGATAATTTCCTTCATAATTACAAAAATATTCAGAGACTAAAATAACTATGACTTTTTGCAGACACTCTTATGATAACGACCATAGTATGCTCATGGTACTATATTTCACATGGGAACTTTTGAAAGATCATGCATTAGTTAAATAGTGCCAAAAAGTTAGTTTTAGTTGGATAAATATTAAGCAGCAAGGTGAGACAAGGAATGTGATTAACATAGGACAATCGTACAACCCAGCACAGCCTCGTACTTTCAATCCTTCTTGAATGTTTCCTCATGATTACTAAATAGCCTGCTTAGTTGGGATTATTCTCTCCTAACAGTTCTAGTCTGAAAAAAAGGTATGTCAAACTGTTGGAATAAGATGAGTTTTGCAGTTTGAAATAGTGAACAGCAGTGCAGAACCATGTGCTTCATACAAATTATCCATCCCTTAGCAATAATCTAGCAACCAATCAGAATTCTCCCTTAACCCAAATAGTTTTCTAATGCACTTCAAATCATCAAAGTTCAGGTACCTTACACTGTTTAAATGTAAAGTAACAAGGAAATTTAATCTTAAGATTATTAAGTATTTATAGCGGTGGCTAAGGGGTATCACCTAGCAACAATGTGCTCCACAGAATAAATCTAATAAACTGTGGCTCATCCTTTCTGTCATCAATGATCAAATAATCAGGACAGGAAAAGCGCAAGTAGTGATGACATTGAGAGAATCTAATGATAAAGTACAGGAGCATTTTAGGAAACAAAGAGTATGTTTAGATAAAGCAATATAGTCTGCACAATAATTAGAATAAAGCAAAGCTGGACTTCAGCCACAGTAAGCCAAATGGAAAGAAAAGATTAAAGTGAGAGGGAGGGGGAAGGAAAACTGGAGGAAGAAGATAAACGATTAAACATGGCAGACATAGGGATTTGTGAGAAGTAAATAAAATAAGATGCTGTCAATGCATCTTTCCTTGGCTGACTTCTAAAAAGGAGGGCAGAGAGATTAAAATTTTATCAGATAGTTTAGAAGATTATGGTAGTTGTACCTTAAAACATAAAAGCTACTTCGCAGGGCCTCATGCAATTCAGCAGGATGCAGTTGGGTCAGAATTGATATCAGCAAGGCACTGAGGATAAGTTTGAAGTTATCACACTGTAGAAAGGAGAAAAGTTCAGCCCAATATTTACAATAAGTAAAAAAATAAAAACCTTGCACCAGGGTTTTCAGCAGATAAAAAAATGCATTAGAAATGTATGTAATTACAGTTAAGCACTTGTCATCGTTTTGGAAAGGCGATATTTACTCAGGCTTATACTATACAGAGACATCTCTGTTTTTTTCCTTCTGAGTCTGTGGTGCTGAATTCTGTATGCAGGTTCACTGAAAACAGAGGACATTTCTGAGGGTATTGCATATTCCACACTAAAGATATCTACAGGACCTCAATTGATCAAATAATGGTAAAAGCATATATTCATAATGACAAGAAACTGTATATGCTACATAGCCCTTCAAAGCACTGAATTTCCTCTTTGTTATATTCTACATAAACCAGTCAAGTGAATGACAGCAACTCGGTCTAATTATAACGTGAATCATTGGTCCCTGATAAAATGCTTCTGAAACTCCTGTATGGTTAAGCTTGTCTGAAAATACTTTCTGCAACAGGTGGTGTTCCGTTAGTGTCATTGCCTTTGTTTGATCTGGACAGAGGTCTCTGGAGAGTCTTGTGGAGAACTCTTCTCTCCTTGTAGTCAAGGAAGAAGTCCACATAAAAGCCCCAAACATAAAATGAAAGAAAAGGAAGTGAGAAAGGAAGTGCCATCTTATTTTTCTTCATCCCAAGCATATAGTGTAATTATTTAAAGCACAGTCAGTTTATTTCAACTAATTTAACAGTCAGAAACAACATTTCAATATTCACTCAATGCAAAGATATATGAGATTTTAAGAAGACTATATATATCATACATTATACATGGAATAGTTTATTCACGTTAGAAGTAAAATAACAGCTGTTCATCATGAGCTACTACTAAGCAAAGACTTATTTTAAATTAGTCCTTTGGAATAACAGGATTTCTAACTGACTGTTTTGCATAGGATAAAAGAGCATTAAAATATTATTCAACACTAAGGACTTGAGTCTACTGGTCATATATAGATGTCTAATACCACTTGACGACATGAAAACTCTCTGATCCCCAGATGCGACCTTAGAAGTGTATAAGTTTCCTACAGGCATTGTAATATATGTCACCCCATGCCGATACCTTGTTTACCCTAGAGTATCTTAAAAAATGTGTGGTTAAATGAGTTAAGCCTCAGTTTCAGCAGTTTCAAAATTAATATTTAATCCACAAAACAGACCCAAGAATTTTTTAGAAGCTAACTTACCATATAGAAGTGGAATACAGTATTACTTAGAGCCAGAAGTTATCTTTAATCATTCAAAATACTCATACTGCTCTGCACAGCAGAACATTTGCTCTTTGCAGGAGGGTACTTCAATGGAAGAATTAGATACCTGGAAGGATTCTATATATCTGCAGTGATAACTGAGTAATCTGAATCTGAAGTAATGATTCAGTGTCCCTCATCATCCTTTTAGCTGCTGCATATATATGTTAGGAACGTCCATCTTTCATTTTAAAAAGCTGTTGTTTTTTACAGCATATCTCCTGTGCAGACCCAGAACTGCTTTAGCCTGTTTAGCTAATTATCTCACTTTCATAAAAATGTGAAAACTGTTTTTATTTTTTTGGCAAAAGTAGTTACTGGAAGAAAAAGCCAGTACATACCAAAAGAATCTGGGTCCACTACAGATGCTTCCAAAGTTACACGATTGGAGGGTCGTCTCTTTTACAGAAGATAGCTTTATGAGGTGCAGATAATCCAGAAGCAAGAAAATAATTTCCCTTTCTATTTGGAATGGGGTAACCCCCACAGTTCTGATTTCTGTGAGAATTTTGGGTGGACTCTGGAATGGACATGAAGAGAGATGTATTCATAACCTCTGAAGCTGGCACAGGATACAAGAATCTGGGCTTGTTTCACAGACCAAATTCTAGGTACAAATAGAAGGAATAGCAAATCAGTTCTCAGAATAAATGTAGTAGTACTGATTGTGCAAGATGAGACAAGGCAGAAAGTAATTAAGCTTACAAAACTGTATGGCTAGCAGGGCACATTGCCATCTATTACCTGTTGAACAGAAATCTATCAGGACAAAATGAGATTTTGTTCAAATGTTCAATGATCGTAACCTTGTAAGTGTTTCATAAATGCTGTATGAATAGGGTGTGTCAGAGAGAACAGACACAACTTCAGTTTCTGAAATGGGATTTTGAATCAATCTTACTAATTCAGCAGGCAATTTGGAGGTATTATGGAAGGCAGTAATCCATACCTTTCTGCTTCTTCTGCTCCCTCTTCCTTTCTCTGTTTTTAGCAGAGTGAAAAGTTTTAGTGAGTATAAGACAATCAGATAGGTAGAAGCCTGGAAAATTCTATATAAAATACAAATCTAATTGCAGATACTAAGTGAAACAACTCTGTTCCTTCTTTTGTGTGACCATTTGAACATCTAACAGTTATTTATAGGACTTAAAGCTAGTGGGACAGAGGTCCTGTATCTCTGGGTGTTGGGGATTTAAGGTTTCCTGAGAAAATGAAAAAAAAGTACTATGTGATACCTAAAACCTAAGAAGCTGACATGGAATAAAAAGGAAACAGTATAAATTATGCACAATTTGCATCAGTGTCCAATTTATATCAACCGAAATGGAGTCTGAGCTGCTCATTTTAGGACAATATCCAGTAAACTGTGTTAAAAATGTCTTTCACTTAAGTGTGATTAGTAAAAGATTTCAATACCATACTTGATAAAACCAACCCAGGATAAGAAAAGCACATTAATACCTTTCTAAATCACAGTTTGTTTTGTTGGTTGGGGTTTTTTTAACTGGCTTTTGCCTCTAGGAAAAAATGCCTTGCCTCCAAGAAAATAACTAATTAATTCAGCCAAGTTTCGAAGTTACAGATAATTTTTACTCTGGATATTTTTCTTTACTTTTGAGTATCCCCTCTAGTTTCCTCTCATACTCCCACCTGGCAGAACAGCAGATCCCAGAGGGTCATAATAAGTGACACAGGGCTTTGTACGAGACCTGTCATGAGTGGTGTCCCACAAGGTTCAATACTGGGCCCAGTATTGTGTAACTTACTCATCAGTGACTTCAGTGAAGGTCCAGATGCCTCCTCAGCAAGTTCACTGATGACATAAAGCTGGGAGGAGTGGCCAATACCCCTGAGTGCTGTGCAGAGGCTTCAGAAGGACTTCCACAGATTGGAGAGATGGGTGGAGAAGAACCGTCTGAAATGCAAGTGTTGTGTCCAGTTCCAGCAGAGGGCAACAAACATGATTTAGCATCTGGAACATCTCTCACATGAAAAGACTGAGGGAGCTGGGCCTGTTCAATTTCAAGAAGACATGACAGAGAGAGGACCTCATCAATGTCTATCAGTATCTGAAGGGAGGGTTTCAAGAGGATGGAACCAGGTTCCGCTCAGTGGTGCCTGACAACAGGATGAGAGGCAATGGGCAGAAACTGATGGACAGGAAGTTCCACCTAAATATGCAGAAGAATTTCTTTACTGTGTGAATGACTGAACACTGGAACAGGTTGTCCAGAGAGGTTGTGGAGTCTCCGTCACTGGAGATATTCAAGGACTATCTGGACACAATCCTGTGCAGTGTGCTCTAGAATGAGGCTGCTTGAGCAAGGAGGTTGGACTAAATGACCCACTGTGGTCCTTTCCAACCTGACCCATTTTGTAATTCCCTCTCACTGTTCATCTGCCATTACATGTAAAGGGATGATTTATTGTATTCAAGTCGGTACAGTATGATTGCATTTTATTTTAGAATTTATTCCACTTCATTCCCTGCATGATAAATTATTAAAAATGTTATATCTTATCAAGGTTCTCAAATAGAAAGGAACCCCAGAAACATTAATGATGATGATATTTGGAAAACACAATGAAAGCAACTCCTACTTCAACACTGACATTGGTTCTTAACGCCACCTTTTCATTTATTCCCCAAAGATTATCGTCAAAAGTCCCCTGTATTTATGATAGCTCTTTATTAATATCATGGTGCTTCAAACTTGCTAATCAGCATCTAGATTAAGCACTTATCCAGACTGATCTGCTTGTAGAAATTAGATGCTTAAAACTGTGATAAAATGAATAGGGGCCCACTAAAAGTTACATAACCCTCCCCCAAAGACAGAGCATTCCTTAAATTCTTATTCCTCTTCAGAACTTGAATCCTGTATGGTTTGTGAAAAAACTGAACCTGCATATCCCAAAGGGATACACTAAGCCATAAATTTGAGTCATCCTTGCTCTGAATTTATCTTAGAATTTACAATTGGACATATTGAATAACTGGACATATTTTTTTTGAAACTCTCAGACACAGAGACTGAAATGGCATCTTTTAAACTCTTCTGATGCTGAGAAGTCTTCTGATGCTAAAATACTTGGAAGAAACAGGAATCACAATATATTTAAAGAAGGTCCTATATTTTCAGAAGCCCTAAATTGAGATATTCTCAGAGCATTTTTATCAGATCAGACCCTGTTAATAGAAGACAGGAAGAAAAATTCCTTTTTTATGACTTCTGATGGTCTTCAGAGCAAATTATATTCTAAACACCAGAAAGTATATATGGAGGTGGAAATTTAGGGTCATAAGAAACTTCAATGTGAGAAGCTAGGGCCACTGCTGTCTTTAGGTGTTTCTGAGGACAGCTGACACATAGAGATAGTGTATAGAAAGGAATGACCTGATTGATAAATCATATTAAAATATGCCAGAATAGCCAGTTAGTGTATTGTAACAGTGTTAGTGTACCCACAGTTAAAGTGATCTCCAGATTTGGACTTAAATTAAGGATTTTTCCTCTTGTCATGCTGACAGGGATTTAAATTTTATTGATACTGGAAATTTCGCATGTACTTTATTCCCACAATCACAGAGTCATCAGTGTTGGAAAAGACCTTTGAGGTCATCTAACCCAGCCACTGACCCAGCACAACCACAATCACTTCTAAACCATATCTCCAAGTCAGCAGTGTGGTAACTTCTTTGAATAGCTGCGTTTTCAGATCTAATTGATTGATGGAAATGTATGGACATAAGGATAAAAAATATGGAAGGAGAAAAATGAACTCTGAAAAAATTGTTTTCTTTCTTGAGTAAGAGATGCCTATATATTACTCTTTAAAGTGAAAGGCTGGAACAGATCTTATGCTTTTCCAGACAACAATAATGTTCTCAGGAGATGGTTGTTCACTGGGAATACCTGAGAGTCCTTGTAAAGTTATTGTGTTAAAAACTTATGTAACAATACAAGGATAGCTGCAAGAACTACTGTTAGAGCTATTGAAATGGCTGGATTTTAGTGTGGGATGAACTCTTGGAACTCCAGAAAAAACTATTTCTGTAAGCATCAAATCTGTCACAAAACAGTACAATTTGCCACTCCAGCCACTATCAAGTATCATTCCTTCTTCAATAGGTGGTAATAAAATCAGCAGGGAATTTGAGAAGACTTAAACACACTTTTACAGTGCTGAAGCTTACTTGGTATGAATTTGTTATCTGCAACTTTTCCCTCATACCTCAATGTACTTCAAATTATCAGTTTTGTAACAAAGATTATGTTTACCATAGAAATTATTATGTACATACCATAGAAAAATTTTTACTTTCAGCTGCATGTAGGTTAGTTAAAATCATAAAATATTTAGAAATATTGTCCCAGGAGAAGCAAAATAGTTTTTATCCTGTCAAATTATGTTCTGGAAGATGGGGACCTGTTATACACTAGGCTTACAATGTTTGCTGTAAAGAGGTTTTTTTTTGCCTTCCAAACTACTGATTCCTTCTCAGCCTTAAATAGCAGAGCAAGAAGTGCTTTGCCTTCATTGTAGAGAAACACTAACAGAAATCAGTCTTTAAATGAGAGCACATTCTTTCATTCTCTCTTCTCAAAAGAATTATCTGATTAAAAAACCAAACCAAACCAACAAACCCTCACATTACAGCTGATATTAATAACAATACAAAAATGTGTACAGATTAATTTATGTCCTTATTCTTAACTGTTTTTATCATTATTCTTTGAGCTTTTTTCAGCATTTCTGTCCAGCAGCAATTGACATTTGGAAAGAAAGACATTGCATCAGGTTTTACTGATATTATTAAATATCCAGATAGAAATTTACCTGCATAAATCTTTCTGACATGTGAGTTTTTCTCTCACATGCCACTCTTTTTTTCCCCTATTTCTTCTTTTTTTTGGGCCTCTTGAGGCTAAAAACTATAGAATGTGTTGAAAAGCACTTAAGTAGTAACTATAATATAATGAGAAATTATGTGACACACATAATGTGTGTGATACATATGATACTTATTTTTCAGCAATGGCATAACTGAATGAATTAATTCTTAAATCTTATTGCTTGTATAATTATTCAGTTACACAATATATATGGAAATTTATTTTTCTGTGTGTCAGATCAGTGGATTTGCTGTATATAATGCTGGGAATGCTCCTATTTTATTCTAATGATCCCTGGGGTTTGTCCCCTGAATAATGAAGAAAAATGAAAATCACAGGGACCAAAAAATATCTGCAATTATCTACAATTAGTGAAAAAAATGTTAAGCATTATAGCTAACATATTTTTCTTTCTTTTTCTCAGTGTGCATCTGGTGTTGATCTTTTATCAATGAAAAGGATAAAATCCTAATGAGTGCTAATAAAAACAAATACAAGCAAATGCCAAAGCTTTTTTAAATAGTTCAACTAAAAGCAAGTGTTTTTCTGTGTAATAGGGACAATAGTAATTTATCTTGTTTGCTGATTTGGTTTATATTCTCTGTATTACAACAGCAATGTCCTTTTGCTGCAGTTGCTGAAAATTTATTTCCAGTAAGTTACACCATAATTAATCAAAGTAAGTGCAATACTGTAAGTACTGTTATTCTGTCATGTTATTTCCATGTACTGTGACTTTTTGAAGTATGCTATGTCAGACATAATCAGTAGGTGAAGAAAATTAGTCACATGATAGCAGCATTTATGCTTCCAAATTGGACTGTCAAATACCTTTTGAGCATTGCATAGCTGTCTGTACAAAATTAATGAAAAGAAGTCCATTGAGGGCTATCAGATGAGAACATTTCCTACATTGAATTCTCACAGGGAATTTGCCTAAACCTCTGAACTAAGCTCTATATTAGCTACTGTCCTGGATGATTAAGGTCAAGTTTCAACAATTCTCTTTAGTTCACTACATCAGATCTAACTTCATTAGCATTTTCACAAAGTAAACCACTGAGAGTAAATTTTTTCATGTATGTTTGGAAGGTTTTTGTAGGAACAACTTATCCTATAGATCCTTTCAATGCCATCAACAACAAGCAAGCTAGCAAACCAACATGCGAGCAAACATGGAAACCAACGAATCAGCAAACCTATATATTAGATCTTATGTCTAGCAAGACAGGATGTGGTACATTAAAGGACAAGGAATCACAGGCTAGAATTTCAAAGTACTAGCTGCTGAATATAGATGCACATAAGTACCAAATAGCAGTATATTCAGCTGTACATATCATTTTTATATCAGGTGCCTTTTGAAGTGCAATGGATTTTGCAGGAAATACCTTCCACAGACTCAGGTCATTCCACTACAGAATGATTTTGGAGATAGGAAGGCACAGAAGTCCTGCCTTGCTGCCTCAAAGCCATGGACAGCCCTCCTGCAGCAGGTTCTCAGCATGGTAACTGGTAGAGGGCTACCAATGTCATCTATTGCATCTGTATTTCTCAGGATGTTTTGGGTGACAAACAAGACATTTTAGATCTTAGTCCCATGGCAGAGATGCTGTCTAATATATGGTCTTTGGTTGTTTAATAAAAAAATGTCTGCTCAGATAACGTATGCAACTTCCAGCTTCTGTTTGACTTTGTGTTCTTACTCCAAGTCCTTTATAGTAAATTCACAGCAGTTTGTGCCCTTTTGAGAATAAAACTTGAAAACCAACCCAACCTTCTCATTAAATATCAACTTACTTTAGGAAAAACCCATTATTATGACTTTGTTACGGCTTTCATTTGTACCAGAACAAGAAATCAAGTAAGCATATAGGGATTGAACATACAGTTACTCATTGGCCAATCTGTGTCTACAACAATTTATAGTACAATTCACACAGGTCAAGAGCCTGGGTTTTGGCATGCATGGCTTCTGGAATATAGAGAAAGAAGTACTCTGAATTAAAACCAAATCAAAATTTTCTAGACACACAAAAGAAAAATCAGCCTTCTACCTTTCTTAAAACTTCATTGTCTTTTCTATTGGTTTTGATCACAGGTAACCTACATTCAAACACTTCTCAAAAGTGTTTCCTGAGATTATGAGAAAGAAACTGATCTTCTAAATGTGCTTATGAGAATTACACACACTCACTAGCAGATACATGTCAAAAGCTCTAAGGATCAAGAAAACATTGAGGTGCCTTGCCTGATGCCTGGTACTACTGATTTCTTTACAACTGAATGTTTGAAGAAGCAAAAAGAAAATTAAGGAGAAAATTAGGACTTGAGTGGTGAGTGGAGGAGCTTTCAGTATTTGTTACAAGACTGAGTCTTCACAAATATCTATTATGTACCATTTTAATCTGGTAATTAAACTCCTTTTCAGAAAGTTGCCTGATTTGTCTTAATGGACCAAATTCCATGATTATTGACAATATACATTAATTAACAGGAATTAATAGGTAAAACATGGAGACTGCTTTTTGCTGAATAACTGTGATATTTACATCTATATAAAAAGGCCATGACAAAATGAGACATGAGAAAACTAGACTTTCCTTTCGTAATTCCAAGACAAAATGTGTCTTGTAAATTAGCACGTTTACCAACGTCATCGTCTTGTATGAATTATATCAATTGCATATATTTATATGTGATCACAATCAAATTGTGCTCATATAGAGAGAGATTCTCAATTGCTTGGGAATAACTTCAGATCTCTCAAAATCCAGTCTAACCTGAACTGCTAGTTTTATAAGTGGGTAGAGAGAAACATAACTTAAAAAATTGGAAACCCTTTGTAATACGTAATACTGGAATGGTGTTGTAATCATGGCTCAGAGAAGTAGTAGGGGGCCCAGGCCAGAAGAGTTAGATATCTCATGCCTAAGTTGTGAAGAAAAGCAGCCTAGGTGGTCTGGGCATACCTGCCTAAAAACCATGCAATAAAACCTAGAGAAATGCAACAAGCTCTCTAAATGCCATAGTATGAACGGTGCCCTAATTCCTCTGTTGGATTAGTTGCTATAGTCATCACAGGGAAGTTCTGCTACAGCCCCCTACCCTAGCTTACTTTGAGAAGTGCCTGATTTTTATCTTTTCATCCCATTCACACATTTTCTGTCACACAATGATTACTTGGACTTTCAGGGTAAAGTGTATTTTATCCTATAAGAAATAATGTATTGTATTTTACTGATGAAAAGACTCCATTCTGTTCGCAGCTGATTCTTCTCTCCTTTTCTCTCTCCATTGTGTGCGTATATATTTAAATTACTCTTTAATTGATGTAGTTCTGGTGTCTTTCATTGAAAAAATGCCTAAAGTTGAGTGAAAGAGAATGGATCCTGAGATCCTGTGGATGTAAAATGAGGCTCAGGCTGTGCCTACTAAAGCAACCTATTTTCATAAATGAAGAAACTATTAGCCTCTTTGTGAAATTAACAATGTGTATCTGATCTATAGGATTGTCATTAATTCTATTTCAACAAGAAAAAAGGCCATAAATTTGCAGTATGAAATACTTCCCCAGCACTTGCAGTTTCTGAACTATCCAGACAATTTACTGGTATGTCAAATATATTTTAAATGCTGGCTTATCTGAAGCCATTATCTTCTGGCTTTTGCATTCTTTATCAAAATAATTTTGTACTTTAAAGACATATTTTTATTATATGTGACCTTAACAGTAATTCCAAGGAGAAGGTGACCCACAATAATAGTAATAAAAAAGCAATTTATTCTAGATGTTAATTTTAAGGAAACGTGGATTGAAAATCAGGGACATTTTATGGTATTTGTGAAAGCTATTGATCATGACCGACTTGATAGTAGAATAAGGTTAATTTTCTACCTATCATGTTCTGAATGTATTCCATTACTGGTTGCTCTCTTTTCTCAGTTCAAATTTATAAGCTGTAGCATTATGATGAGTTCTGGAATCATAAATTCAAGATAAATCTTTTTAGCACGTTATATGGAATATCTAATTCTTATAGTATGTGAGAAATGCTTTCTTTTTACTACTGCATAATCCATTATTGCCAAGGGATCATTCTGAGACACTAGCATTAATATATAGCTCAGACATTTTCTGGTGTGTGTAAGCAAAGCATTTTCCTTACAGAATGAAATTCTCTGTAGAGCAATACCATGCATAAGGTAAATCTCTGCTTTCTTTAAATTAGTGTTATATTTTATTTAACCAGATTTCAAGCAAAATGAGCCAAAACCTCCACAAAACCTCAAATCCATGTAAAGAACTGTAATTATTACTGCATTGCTAAATTTCATTATAAATGCCATAGATCACAGAAATCTGAACTAGCATTATGTGGTATTTTCATTAAAGACTTCATTGATGGCATTGAGAACACAAGTACAAAGTAGATGGGTGATACAAAACACAATGTTTTCAAAACACTTGAGAGGACAGAATGATCTTCATAAATCAGAGATACAGTCTGAAATAAAGACTATGAAATGCAATAAGGACAAAGGAAACAATTCCACTTCACTTGCAAACATCACACATACAAATATAAAATAAGGAATATTTGTATATAAGGAATATTTCACTAACATTCAAATGGAAAGATTTGGTTTTTAAAATGATCTCATATTGGTGATGGTCTTGTGGAAAGGAAATATATAATTCTGGGGTACTTTTAAGACCACTGTCATATGAGATACAGAGATTCATACCTACCATGTGGTACTATGATAACAGTGGGAACAGGGCGTTTAGTTTTGACCAGCACATTACAGCAAGCATTAAGACAAACTAGACAGAAGACAAACCACAGTAATAGCAATGACTAAAATTTTGTAAAAGTGACCTAGACATAAAAATTGTAAGAACAAGGTTTTCTTAGTATGGAAAAAAGAAAAGGAGAATTCCCAATTCATCTGTCATGGAGATAAAGGAACACCAGGACAATGTGACACCATTAAGTTCAATTTATGTCTAAGCTACAACTCCATTACAGAACACTGTTTTTTGTTAATGGTTTCCTATAATTCTTTGTTTGTAGCTATGGATTTTTGTAATGGTTACTTTACATTATGCCTGCACATAAACTCATAGCATTTATTTCCTCTTTGAGCACACATTTAATGTTGATAATAAAGGACAATAAAATTTAAAAAAAAAATTCCATACATATTACCAAGCATCTAATTACTGTAACATTTTGTCAGTTATTCATTCGTGCACACTTTGCTAATCTAACCATTTATCAGACTGAACATCCAGGTTAGAAGGCTGAAAAACTGAAAATCAGAAAAGACCCTGAGGATATTATCAGTGATTTTACTAATACATTTTTTAAAGACTATCCTAAACATGCAAGTTCACAAAAATCCTCCAACCAACCAGCCAAAACCAAAAACCAAACCTACACTTTCTCAGTAGTATTTGAATAGATTTTCAAATGTAAAAATAAGACTGCTTGGATCACTTAAAATAAGCCATGTTTTACAGAGTTCTGCTTAGTCCATCTTATGATCTCTTTCAACTACGTCATCATTAGTTCTGCATAATTCACTCTTTTACCAGTTACACTTGAAACAATCCCTCTCCTTTCATTAACTTGAAAATGTTCCAGAAAGATTTGTTACAATTGTTTCTCTTGAATAATTGAAACATTTAGTGACTTTTTTTCTGCTAAGGCATATTTCTTACGAGATTTTTTTTTCTTCTGAAAATTTGATAACCTCAAGATTGCATGGAAAACAACAACTGGTACAAATTTTAGAGAATATTTCACTTCTCCTTACCACAGAATCACAGACTAGTTGAGGTTGGAGGGGACCTCCGGAGATCATCTAATCCAACTCCACTACTAAAATAGGTACACCTAGAGCAGGTTGCACAGGGTGGCCCTCAAAGTAAAGAAGCTTTTCCTCATATTCAGGTGGAACTTCCTGTGCTTCCATTTGTGCCTGTTGCATTTCGTCCTGTCACTGGACACCATTGATAATAATCTGGCCCCATCCACTTGTATCTTGCCCTTAAGATATTTGTATGTATTGATAAAATGTCCTCTCAGTTGTCTCTTCTCCAGGCTAACCAGGCCCAGCTCTCTCAGCCTTTCCTACTAAGAGAGATGTTCCAGTCCCCTAATAATTTCATACCACTCCGCTGGACCCTTTCCAGTAGTTCCTCATCTATCTTGAACTGGTGAACCCAAAACTGAGGGCAGCACTCCGGATGCCGCCTCGCCAGGGCGGAGTACACAGGGAGGATAACCTTTCTCAACCTGCTGGACACTGCTCCTAATGCACCCCAGGACGCAATTGCCCTTTTTGGCCACGAGGGCGCACTGCTGGCTCATGGTTAACTTGTTGCCACTAGGATACCCCCC
>VZRS01007542.1:134158-152537 GCA_013398055.1 Ifrita kowaldi
ATCTCCGCAGAGGTGCTTTCCAGCAGACCAACCCCTGTCATCACAACCCTTTCCTCTTTAATTGCAACTCACTTCCGTTCATTACTTTTTCCACCATTAACCAGTCACCTTACCTCCAGGGGTTTTGACCATCAAGTAAAATTTCTCATTTAAATGAAGAAATAAGAAAAGAGGGATAAAAGATGAGAAGAGATAAAAATAACTCTCTCATATGCTCCTTTTTCAGTTACAAGATGTGCATGTAACTACTGTCAGCTGGCGTGTAATTGCATCAGGCAGGCATAGTCCCCAGTCTATCTGAGGCTGAGTTGCAAACAAGCTCTGTCAGAGGAAGCTCTTTCCTCTCTTCTGCAGGTAGGAAACAGTAGTTACAGAAGCAGATGCTACTGCTTGCTTTGTTCTTTGATTTGGAGCAAAGCACTGCCTTCATACATTGTTGGAGAAGATCAAAGGAACCAAGGATAATTTTGTAAATTTTAAAATAAACTGAGAACCAAATTCCTCAAGATTAAAAAATTGAGTATTGGAAATTTGTTTCATGATTATCAGTTATTGTTTTTCATAGTAAGTATGTCATCTGGAGATAAAAAATTAGTTAGGGTTTTTTCATATTTAAGGTGAATAAGTTTTCCAGGTCAAAAAAGGATTTATATACTCTGGTAACAACCCGTATATCACTTGCACTATGCGATGCTTCAGATTAAGCTACTGTCTGTAGAAAAGAAATAACTG
Source organism: Ifrita kowaldi (assembly GCA_013398055.1). NCBI lineage: Eukaryota > Metazoa > Chordata > Aves > Passeriformes > Cinclosomatidae > Ifrita > Ifrita kowaldi. Next base: position 134,891 of record VZRS01007542.1, read on the forward strand.
CAGCTGATCCATGCAGCACACCCTAAAGCTCAGCACTGACCTGGCAATTGCCTGCCCACAGAGTCTGACTTTGGCTGAGGCAGCAGTGCTTGGCCCTGCTTGAGCAGCAGACCCTCCATGTTGTAGCCTGGTCTGTGCCAAGCCATAGTCCTTGGTCCAGGCCCAGGGTGCCTGGCTACCCTGAGCTGTGCCTGACCCTGGTTCCATCCACTAGGCCTGATCCTGACCCCCACCTGCAGGCCTACATACCAGACCCAGTCTCCATCAATCCCATCCCCAGGATTGTCCCTAGTTGCCTTTCTGCCTGCTCTTTCCCTGCTCCCCGGCTGGAGCAGTGGGATGGACCTGGCTGGTAACACCCTGCCTTGCCACCCTCCAGGGAGCCCCTGATGCCTCCAGCTCCCTGGCCCAAGAAGCTGTTGGTCCCTGCTGCACTGTGAGGTGTGGAGAATCACAGAATCACAGAATTACAGAATCACAGAGTCCCAGATTAAGCTGAGTTGGAAGGGACCCATTAGGATCATTGAGTCCAACTCCTGGTCCTGTACAGCATCATCCCCAAGAGTCACACCATGTGCTCGGGAATGAAATTCTTGAACTCTGTCAGGGTTGGTGCTGTGACCACTTCCCTGGGGAGCCTGTTCCAGTGCCCAGCCACCCTCTGGGTGAAGAACCTTTTCCTGATATCCAACCTAAACTTCCCCTGACACAACTTCGGCCATTTCCTTGGATCCTGGCCCTGGTCACCACAGAGAAGAGACCAGTGTCTGCCCTCCTCTTCCCCCCACAAGGAAGATGAAACTGCAATGAGGAAGCTGTAACTGACTCCCCTCAGTCTCCTCTTCTCCAGGCTGAGCAGACCAAATTACATCAGCTGCTCCTCATGTGGCTTCCCTTCAAGGCCCTTCATCATCTTGCCCTCCTCTGCACACTCTCTGATAGTCTAATACCTTCCTTATATTATGGTGCCCAAAACTGCCCCTAGGATGCAAGGTGAGGCCACCCCAGCTCAGAGCAGAGCAGGACAATCCCCTCCCTTGCTTGGCTGGTGATGCTGTGCCTGATGCACCCCAGGACAGGGTTGGCCCTCCTGGCTGCCAGGGCACTGCTGACTCATGTTCAGCTTTCCATGACCAGAGCACTCACATCCCATTCTGCTGCACTGTTTTCCAGCATGTCATTCCCCAGTCTGTACCTACATCCAGGGTTGCCCCATCCCAAGTGCAGAATTCAGCACTTTCACTTGATGAGCTTCATATGGGCGGTGATTGCTCAGTCCTCTAACTTGTTGAGGACTCTCTGCAGGGCCTGCCTGCCTTTGAGGGAGTCAACAGCTCCTCCCAACTTTGCATCATCTGCAAATTTCCTCAGTCCCTTCCAGTCCTGCGTCCAAGTCATTTATGAAGATATTGAAGTGCACAGGGCCAAGGATGAAGCCCTGTAGAACCCTGCTAAGTGACAGGTCACCACTCTGATGTTAACCCATTCACTAAAATCCCTTGTGCCTGACCTGCGAGCCAGCTGCTCACCCATCCCATGATGTGGTTTTTCAGCTGTGTTGGACATTTTGTCCAGAAGGATCCCGTGAGAGACAGTATCAAAAGTTGTACTGAAATCCAAAAAGATTGCATCAGCTGGCTTGCCTTGATCAGCTAGGTGAGAATATATCAATTATTACAGTTCTCATGAGAACAATAGACCCAGAGGGTGGAATGATTGTCCAAGAGCAGTAAAAGCAAAACTAAATTTATCTGTCTCTATTCTAGTGTGTTAGATGTGAAATGCAGTTGTTACACTAAACATGTTTGTCAGATATACAAATTTGAGACCTATTCCTGGATGTCCTTTTATTTCTATCTTCAATGTCTGATGTCATTACATGGCAGAAGACTTCTCCTTCATCCTAATATTTCTTTATTGTCTCCCTCTCAGTCTGTATGAATTTGGACCTCAGAAAATGGTTTGACTATGGAATCTCTGGTAAAAGAAAACAATATGGATTACCTCTCTCCAGCTTTTTTTTTTTTGTGTTGTAGAAAGGGATGATGCAGGCATCTGTCTAATGTAATGGAACTCCAACAGGATGCAATTGTCAGGGTGGACTTCTAGAAATTGCTTTGTTTTTATGTCAAACAAGGTCCCTGAGAATGAGTTAAAAAAATTCATCATCTTGTTGAAAATAGCATCTCAAATCCATCAAATGGTTTGGGAAGATAACTTTTGAAGATTTCAAGTCAAGAGTAGCCAGTGTCCTAAATGTTCCTGAAGGTGAAGGTTTTAATCTTTAAATTCTCTAACCCTACTAGCAAGTAAAGATAACTCATTTGAATGCTCAATAGATACATACATATACATATACATATACGTATACGTATACATATACACATACATATACATGTGTGTGTGTTTATGTGCATGTGTTTGTATGTGCATCTATTAATGGATATAAATTTATATAATATACATTTTTGATAAATACACATATATACATATTGTATAAGTATATACAATATGTAACCTATGTTTTATGGTAAGTGATACTAATCTAGTCAGAATGTAAAGTGTGGATGAAAATTTACACTTGGCTTGGATCAGAATATAATACCTTTGGCAGTAGTAACAAAGAGGAAATATACTCAAGGCTGTGACTGCAAGTAATTTTTGGGGACAGGATCTTAAAAAACCTTATTTATTTGTTTTAATATGCTTTCATCATTTCCTTTTTCTGTGCTTGATAGAAGAAGACAACTGTGCATTTTGCCAAGCTTCTCTGTCCTGCTCTCATTTGGTACGTTAAGCATGTCTATGTCATGCTTTCATTTGAAATGTAAAGTTCTTCAGGTTCAACCCCGTAAGGTATATTTCAGACGGACAAAGAAATAGACGCATCTTAGAAACTTCAGAAAAGGACAAGACTGCTGATATTTAAAATTTAAAGTTGCAGAAAATATGAACAATATTAGACAGAAGAACATAAATAACAGTCATAAGAGCCTCACGGGGTGACTTGGTAACTTTACAGTCTTTAAGCATCCCTGTGCTGTTTATTTTTTGAATATTTTTCCAGATTCATATGAAACTCATATTTCTGCATGCATGAACATTAAATAAATAAATAAATCTATAAATGCAGAGTTAAATTGGAGTTACCGTTTAAGTTCAAATAGAAGCAGTTTTAGTAGTTTGAAGTCCCTTTAAAGTTCCAATTTGACAGAAATAAACTAAATAAAATTCTTCTTTCTAATAGTTGGTTTAGATATTTCTTCAGCCTAATTGAATGAATTTAATTTAATTTTCAAGGACTTTTAACTTTTGTCCCAAATGAGATTTTTAAGAACAGCTGCTACAGTGGAACAGTCTGGAAAGAAATGAGAGATATTTCAGTTTATCAGGACAGCAGTACAAGCGGGGTATTTAAGTATACAGCCTTATAGTCTTACTGGAACTAATTGGCTGTAATGTTTCTTAGTTGTGTTTGATATTTAACAAATTGGTAAATTAGAGCTGCAAAGAGCTTTACCCCAGAGATTTAAACTGCAGCACATGAGCTCCCCATTCTATATCCATTGAGTTAATAGATCACTTGCTTGACTAATTTCTGCTGCTGTTTCTGTTCATTTCCTTGAAGAACTGGAGAGAAGTAATGTTGATGCTTGCTATCCAAATTGCACACTTTTCTACATTCAAGCTGCAAGAGTCAGTTGAATTGAAACAGAATCAGCATTTATTCACACTGAAAGCTGGGCTTGTAAGAAATATGTGTGAAATATGATCCAAGCTTAGAGCTGCAGAATTATGAACTTTCTGCAGTTTCACTGCAATATTTTACATTTTCATTTACCATACATTAAAAAAAATATGTTTAAAGTGAATGATCTTACTTCCTTTGCTTTCTTTTGGGAACATAACTTGTTGATAGTGAGACATGTATTATATAAAGAATTCCAATCATTCTGGTTATAGATTTTAGGTCAACAAAGTTCTCTAGAATAACATGATTAACTTCTAATAGGCAAGTGAACTGTTGCCCTTACTGAAAGAGTCTGATACAACTGTAAGACTTTAACAACTTTTACTGCTAATATTATAAGGGGGGGTTCTCCTTAAGTGTAAGTAATCTTACATGTTTGAAATTTCTGCCATAGCTTTTTATGTCTTGAACCTAAGTGGCAATGGTTTCTGTCAAAGTGACAACCATTATGTTTCCCGATTACAGCAGAATTGTGATGAAAGGCTATTAAGGAACAGCCCCACACTGATAGGGAGAAAAGTGCATGTCCTAATTTTCACTCTTGGATAAATTATTTTGTAATGCTTTTTCTATTTTAGTGTTTCACCATTACCATTTCATTTAATTCAGAGAATTTGACCGCAGGATTCTGAAAAACTGGCTTTCCTTGTTTTCCTCTGGATGTCGCTATACCCTATGTATACACAAAATAAACTAGAGGTTTCCCATTGGCAGACCACCTATTAAAGGTTTGCACGATTGTTTCTGGTTTTTTTCATTCTAGAAAAAGTCATAATTCCAGAAATAATCTTGGGGTTTAGTCCATTTTAGTCTCAGCTGTGATTTGTAGATTTTTTTTCAGAGTCTGTATCTTCATATATTTGTGTTTAGGGGAACTTAGTTCCTCCTACTCTAGAAACCAATTAAACCGAATGCTGCATGGTGGGAAATTTCAGAGAAAAGCAAAATCGTTTTGTCAAAACCATATAGAGTAAGTGTAAAAATTGACTTGATGTGTTCACAGTGAAGCTGGCAACTTAGGAAGAAAAGCAATAAAGGCAAATCAATTCACTTGGCAGACATATCAAACAATGCTACAATTTTTTTTAAGCAGGATGGTAAGTGGTCAATACACAGCCATATCTTAAATCCTACAGATCAAGGACAATCTATCAAATAAGAGAGTCAGAGTTAACAGCACAAAACTATATTCGAGTCACTCATACAACTAATGATTATCAGCTGAAACAGCAGCACAAACAAATGGTCAATAGCTGTAACTAATTCCCCAGTTACACAGACTTAGTGTAGGATGGTACTCCGCTGCTAGAAATCCACTAATGCTAGTGGAGTTATGCTAAGGATATAAAGTTCTTGAGGACAGAGGGGAATTGGAGTATCTGTACCAATATCCTTCTTTAGATTAAATGATTTCTCAGTGCTTTGCTGCATTACTGTTTCCTCATTAAAGTGGAAGGTGAATTTAACTACTAGTTTCAGCAAGAAGCTTTGGAGTTTTTTGAAGCAGGTCATAGGACTTTTTTTCAGGTGATGTGCCTTCTGAACTTGAATCCTGGAAGAAAATGCTTTTGCAGCAATGCCTAATAAGAAAAAGGATTTTATACACTTTAAATAAAAATGACCTAAATATATTTTCATACAGTATATTGTAAGCATGTCATATTTAAAACACAGGTTTGGGTATAATCTGAATCTCTGCTTAAAAATATACTACTATTTATGCAGATTCATTTAATTCTAGAATTTCATACTTAAAATAGTAAGTGAAGTACTACGACACTGATTTTTTTCCCTACAAATTGACACTGAAAAATATTTAAGTGGCAATCACATAATCTAAATTCATGGCATTATTTACATCCATTTAAACCTTCCAAGGGAGACTACTGGCACAACCAATGCATTACGCAGGTAGGTCTAGAAGCAAACATTATCCTGGGCACTGAGCCTTGATTAAAGATTTTGTCTTATACCATGTGTTATGCCTTGAGAATAATTTCAGCTTTGGAGGTAGAATGAACAGCATATTTACCTACTATCAAGGTTGCAACCACATTTCAAGAAATAAGGAATTGTAGTGCAAGGCTCAAAGGATAAAGTAGTTCAAATCTGTACCTTAATGTCATTATTTGAGCCTGAAGAAATCATCAAAAAACCAAATGAATATGAAGCAAAAAATACATTATTAAACTGACTTCAACAAACCTATGAAACTAACTCAGCTGGCTAAAGCATGGTGGTAATAAAGCCAAGGTTGCAGGTTTGATCCCTGTATGGGCCACTCACTTAAGAGTTGGACTTGATGGTCCTCCTGGGTCCCTTCCAACTCAGAAGATTCTGTGAATGTTATACTACATTCTTAACTGTGGCAAACCATCTTTATTGATTAAAATGTACAAACAATATGAGTAAAAATACACTTATACAGTTTACACTAGAAAAGTAGACCATATTGATTGGGACTTGGAGATATGTACCAACCGGGACTTTATGTATCAAAAGTCAACAAAAATGATTAAAATATTGAAAAATATTCCTTATAATGTAGACTTCAAAACCTCAAACTATTTAGCTTGTCAAGAAAACACCATTACTTTGGGGGTTAAGGCATGTTTCTATCACTACATACAAGGACCCAGCTGTTTCCTTGAGATATTTGAGGATGTTCCAGAGATCCACATAGCACTGACAGATATGTCACAGGACCTGGGGCAGACTATGCCCTCTGAAATAACACAGTGCCTTGGACTGTATTCCATAGGGAATATATAAAACATCTTGAAGGTAAATGGAAGGCTATATCTATGCAAATGAATTATTTACTTACCTCATAGGAAAAGAAATTGGAAAAACAGTGTGTTCAAAATCAGTTAAAACTGTAGAGTGAGCTCCCATAGGCAGAAAAACTAGGAAGATGCACAAAACACTGAGAGGTGCCTTTAGGGATTATGGGTTAATTTTACGATAAGAAGTGTCTTAATAAGGCAGACTTTATAAAATGTGTAATTGTAGTTCAACCCCAGCAATTGCATTTGAAGCAGTCTTATGACTCCGTAACAAAAACTGTCAGATTATGTGACAGTAGTCACTTTTGAATAGAAAATCTACTGATTAGTCCAGGGAGGATTGTGATTTGTAAGGCCTTCATTTTTGGTTCTCCCTAAAATGCCCATGAACTTATGTTTTAAGTGAACTGGCTCCATAATTGTCCTAGTTTCAGCTAGGACAGGGTTAATTTTCTCACAGTTGCTGTGAGGGGGATGGATCCTGGAGCCACGAGGGTACATTCAGTTTGTTATTCTATACCCTTCACATAATTTCTGGGGGATGTGGGTTTGTATGGAAGAAAACCAGAAATGCACAGCAGAATTGACACCATTTTTGTTCCTTCTTCCGGGGGAGTGAAGCCGCAGAGCGGTGGGGCAGAACGGTCCAGCTTGTAGGCTTTGTCCAACGTTGTTTTGTTTCAAGCCTGGGGAGGAGCATGAGTGCAAATGATTGGTCCACCACTGTTTGTTGTTGTCTCTGGCTCAGGGGAAAATAGCTGCAGTAGTGTCTGCCATTTTCTCCTGTGTCTCAGGAAGCTGTGCGTCACTGGCTGTGGTACCACTGAGTTGGTCGGGTCTTCCGCAAGCATTTTTTCATGTAATCACCCTCTCTTGTGCACTGTTGCTATGAGTATTGTTGCTGTTACTGTTTGTTTTCCTCATCTTATTTCTGTTTTTTCCAGTAAATTGTTATCTCAACCCATTATCTCTGCCTCTTTGTCCCTTTCTCATGGGAGGAGTGTGGGGGAAGGGAAGCGGCTGCTTGTAGCCTGGTTTCCAGCTGTTTTTAAACCACAACAACAATAATGGATATCAAATATTTGATCTAAAGGGTAGACTATCTTATCCCAAACCAGATATGAAACTCTGAACTGCTCAAAACATAATATTAATAAATTCGTGATGTTGAAAATGCCACACTGGTTCTGATTTAAAATCAAGGATATGCATTATCAATTTTTCTAGAACATATTAATTTTAGAAAGCTTTTATATCTTCTAAATGTTCTATATCCTTCAGATTACCTTGAATTGCATTTTTTATTAAATTAGAACCTTGAATATGTTATATACATTAGAAAAAAATTAAGAATTATTATTGACTGTGTATAACAGGATTTTTAATGCAGAATATTTTCTTCCTGAGAAATTGTTTTGATTATTTTCAGACAAAAGGTTACAGCTAACACTTGCAGCACTAAAACTCTCTTTATCTAATTCACTGCCAATCCTAGAGCCTGAGGCTTCATGTATTTCTTCCAGTAGAAGACAGAAGAGAGTTTGAAATTTATTTGAAAATATTAGGTGAGGGTTTTAAGGATATCTAAAAACGCTAAGAAATAGTGGTAAAGTTATTGCAATGGATAGTCTTGTCAAAATAATCAAGAAGACTATCATCTATGAAACTTGGCAGTTTTCAGGATGCTAACATACATTCTTGGCACATAATGTTTGCATGTTCTCCTTCTGTTTGTTAAGAAATTGGTGTCTAAATGATATGGCATCTTGTCAGGAGATAGTGTTGGAATGTATTAAAATGAAAGTGAGAACTAAAGAATATGTTTGGCAAGTCAAGAATGAGGTTAAAACGGTTTGGAAATTTCAAGGGAGAGTTGAAGCTGATTATTCCTCAGTGAGAAGGAAATGGCTAGATAAAAATTTTATAATGTTTGGTAATTTTATAGGTAATCATTCTGTGCTAGTTCAGAAAAATGTAAAGATAAACTTTACTTACTGATGTACAAGAACATCACATCAAGAAAACTGAAATGAGATAAATACAACAGGATTTTTGAATCAAACTGACTTGACATCAAAGTGAGTTTAAATCAAAGCGTGTTATCATCAATGAGCTAAAATTGGGTCATACAAATAGAATGAAAACACTGAAACAAACTGATGAAACTTGGCAACTTTCATTGATATAAACATTCTCTGCTAAGCTCTATGCTAAATCTTACAATAACTCTTTATATTATTGGGTTCTGTTGTGAAAAGACAATCAAATCATGTGAGTAGAAAAAGGACCAATGACAGTCCATTTTGATTGCAGTAGAAGTACAAAATGACTGTTAGATATTTTGATTGATGTTTACTAACAAATTAGTGTGCTTTCATTAACATATGACTTGAAACATACAGGAAAGCATTTATGCATGGCAGAAAACTACAAAAATTGCATGTGTACATGCTCCTGAAAGACAGGAATGTTTTTATCCAGGTGTAACTCAAGCCTACTCTTTAGGCTTTTTTACATTAAGTGTAACCACATAGGTGAAAGTCTCTATTTGCTATCGTATTTTCTTGGCTATCTATGAAATGGAGTTAAAATTAATGAAACCATGAATTGTTGACTTCCTCTTTTTCTGGTTGAAGAGGCAGGAGATACTACTAGTAGCAGCTGAAACATGAACAAAAGGAATCAGCCTTCTCAGTATCCCATACTCTTGTGGGTTTGCCCAGTGATGTAGAGATTGTCTGTGCAATGAGAAAGCCTTTTTGAAGTCCACTAATTCAGTATAGAAAGTGGTTTAAGCCAAGTCATAATCAAATCCCAACTGTAACAGTGGTGCTTCATCACTGCCTAAAGAACACAGTAATTCATCCAGGGTGATGCTTTATTCTGCTCTTTGCAGCTTACTGTTCTATTTTAGATCTTGCAAATTTCTATCTAAGCAGTCTGTACCTCACAGCTGGGTTAGGGTATAGAAATCTTCTATGCTTTCTCTTGACATCCATTATGAATTGGCTTCTGTTTTATTATGTATGTATATGTACAGAAGAAATACTGTTAAAAATACAGATCTATGCTTCTGACAAGCCAGAATCAGCATTTATGCTAAAACTGGTTTGATCTTCTTGGTGTTGGAGAGAAGAAAAATTTCCAGGGTAAGATGCTAGTAGTATACTTACTTCATACAAACAACAACCACAGCAAAAAAAAGCTATCCCAAAACAAAAAAACAAACCCAACAACAACAACAGCAACAACAACAAATAAAACCCAAAACGGAACAAAAAACAATCCCAAAAAATCAAACTAAGCCAAAATGAAACAAACAAACAAAATGAAATAAAACCAACAACAAAATAAAAGAAATTATACACACGGAGTATTCCACTTTATCGTTTCTGCACTGGGTTGTGGCTAAAACTGAAGTAATAATGTAACAAAGCATCTCAGTGCCTGAAATTAGTACAACAATTACAGGCATGATCCTGCATAATTCTGCACATACACATGATCCTCATTTTGGAGGGATTAGCCACCAGAGATAGTTTTGCTGAACCAAGACAATGGATTTTACTGCAAGTTTTATATTGCAGCTTTTAGATCTAGAATCTTGCTGAAACACTTCATGGGAATATGGCTTAGAATTACTATCAAAGCTGCAAACTCTGCCAAGAACTAATTAAAAAGAAGTTATCATGAAGAAACTGAATTTAAAAAGTTGTAGACATAGCAGTCAAGTTAATTATCTATTTGTGATTTTAAAGGTACACTAATAGCTTAAGTAGAATGTTATTTTTCAAAACTTTTGATAACTGTAGAGAGCATATCAAGAAAGGTGAGAATGAGACCAGCTGGCTGTGCTGAATGTGCAGTGGATGGCAGAACACTCACATAAATTTTGCTTATATCTAGTAAATCCCAGTGCCATGAAACTATTAAGGTTGCTATTGTATTCAGTATTTTGTAAGGACTGTCCCCTTTCTGTCTTTCAGACAATATGGAAATTATCGGGATGGCAATGGGGAGATGTGGAATTGACAGAGCAAGTTTCAGATATGGTCACTTGTTGTGAGAGACTGGACTATAAATGATTAATGACTCAAAACATTTGCCTATTTGTGGAGGTGCTAGGGTGCCTTGCTGAGGCCAGGTTTGTGCCCCTCAAAGGAGGAGGGGAGTTTTTGGGTGTGTAATTGCTAGTCTGCATAGCACAAAGGAGGTGAGCTATCAAGTGGCAAATCTTACAAGGCAAGTTAGTGTTTTTTATCGTGCTAATTGCCCTCTCCTACTGAACTTATTCAGTTGTAAAACGGCCCCTTCTCCCCCCTCCCCCTCCAGGAAGGAGGCTCTGATGGGGCATTACTGGCTCAGCTATGCTGAGAGGCAGCTGAGAAGGGATCATAAACCATCAAAGAGCCCCAAAGTGTCCCCAGACTCATTTCTGGGGCCTTCCACCAGAGGACTGAAAGGTCCCCCTCTCCCTCCCAGGGGAGATTTCTGGGTGTTACCAAGGAGCCTGAGTGTATTTTTGTGGGTTTCTTCAGCCACCCCCGACAGATGAAGACCATAACTTTGACCAACAGACAACTAACTTGCAACAATCAGGTCTCAGCGCGAGATCTACAGGTGGTCATATATTTTTACACTTACCTTTTCTTTCTTTCCCTTTCTTTCTTTCTTTCTTTGTAATATATCTATTACTTTATACTACAATATTACTATGGATAATAGCAAACAAAGCTACGTACCTGCTTTCCATTGCAACCAAGTTGTTCTAAAATAAATCCTACATGTTTGTTTGTTTGTTTATAAACACTGATCATTCGTTGTACTCTAATGTGTCACAAGGGATCTATTAACAAGAATCTGGGTTAGGTTCACTGTCATGGGGGCAGGTCATCATGATTGTCTCCCATAAATATCAGCATACACTTCTTTCTCTGATTTGGGGTTTTGCATGGTGATGCATGTAAGAAATTCTGCATTGGCCCCAAAAAGAGTTGTTGGAAAATAATCTCGCTGATTTTCTGTATTATTCACTTGTCCATACATCGACAATGATTAGGTGCTTCTTTGTTATTCATCACTGTATAGCAGTTGGCAAAAAAAAAGTTGTTTTAAGCATTTTGAGGAAAACAGTCCTCCTGGCCTAACTAGAAAATAAGAATACTCCAAAATGTAAGGCAATTTTGTTGTGTCACTCTGCAGATCTGCTCTTTTCATGGAAAACTACTTGATAATGTAGATATAGTCTCACTTTCCTAAATATGTTTTCCTGTGTGTGAATAATTTTTCCCTTGAAAGCTCAGATAGGTAGGGAAAAGGAGTGTGACTGTAGTGCTACTTCACAGTTATTAACTACTTAGCGAAAATCAGTAGCAGAATGTAAATCTTCAAGAAGACATGAAAAACAGATGTGCCTTTGAACTCCAGCCTACATAGTGTGTATTACCAAAACACTGCATAGATGTCATACAGACTCTTTTTTAACACTAAAGCTTTATAGCAAATTGTAGAGAGATCATTTTATCCATTTGAAAATTACTGCTTATTAATTTCAGTAATCTGAGAGTTATATAATGACAGAAACAGAAATATCTACTCGTCCTTCTTTGTATAATAAAACCTCAACTATTTTAATAACATAAATACTTAATTGAAATTAAGTACTTCTTGTGAAAGGTATGCAATTCCAATTTTTGGACCATACAGTTCTTACTTTTTTACAGCAAGTGCTTCTTTTGATATTCCTTGAAAAGACAAAATAATAATTTTTCTTCTCTCAGATCTTCAGAAATTTTGTATAATGCTACTGAAGTCAAAACAATGAAAAATTATGGTGAGGTCGGAATGAGAGTATAAAGGCAGATATAAGTCAGCAAATAACAAAGCCAATATGAGGATTGTCTGATCTTTTACAATTGCCTTCGGGTATTTTTTTCTTCATCTCGTTGTCTTCCTCAAAAATATGAGCTTGTACAAAAATTACGAGCATGGGCATGCAACAAATACCAAAGTTATTGTTAAAGAAGTAAAGAAGCAAGCAAGATGGCAAACAAGCAAACAAACAATTCCGTGTCCAGCATTGTGTTTAAACTTATTTTAAAATAAGAGTCTGAACCCTTACAAAGACTCTGAACCAGTTTGTCTTTCTTCTGCACAGTGAAATTTTATTAGAGGCAGACTGCAGTAGAAAATGCAGCCTTTTCATCAAAAGCCGGAACATTGTCAGCCACAGACAGAAATATAAAGTTTTCTTTGACATTTGATAATAAGCTTCTGGCAAAATTGTGTCTTCTCCTCCTGATTGTCTTTGCAAATCATTCACCTCAAAAAGATCAATGTGCATTATATCCAGATTTTGACCAGATCCTACCGACTAATAATGTAGTTTTAAGTTAGTTGTGTTCTGTTTCCTGTCTGTAGCTAAGTGACTGAGAATTAAATTATACTGTCATGGGTTGCTTTGGAAGTTTGATTTTTCATGGCGACCAGAGTCTGTGGCTTCATATGCATGTGGTTTTACTTAATCTGTGAAATAATGTTCTTGTAAGATTTTTAAAATTTTCAAAGAGTGGGAACATTAACCTTCACCTATATTTTCATTTATAACTGTCAAATGTGTTCTAGGAGAAATTCTTTGTCAAAGGACTATTACCAACTTTGGTAATAACTGAATGAAATACCAATCTTTTCCAAATAAGATATTGTGCCCAAATGCTGAGCACCGAAAGAAAAAATTAAAGGAACATGTCTGGGGGAGACATGATCCTTCCCGTTTTTTTCTGTAAAGTGTGACAAGTATAGAATACTCCCCTCTAGACAACATTTTTTATTGTGCACTTGCAGTAACTGTGCCTTTCTTCCCACCTCAAGTTTGTTAGTATGTTTCATCTAAGGAAAATATCTTACCAATAACAGTTATTTTGATGCAAATGAAACCTGGAGTTCTGGCCTTTTTTGTTTTGGCAGAGGTTGAGCAAAAGCCTGAGGAAAGAATTCTTGCATTGAGCTGATAAAAGCGCTATTGAAGTCAGCAGTATCTTCTTATGAAGACCTTAAAAGCTGTGACAACTTAAAGGAATGTTGCAATATGCTTTATGTGGTAGTAAATTACATCTTGCTTGTCTTTATAGTACCAAATTGCATGACACATATTCTGGTTCTAGCACAGTCTCTCTCCATATCAACTTATCTGTCTGTCTCTCTGTCTCAAAACAAGATGTGCCCTGCATCTTGGACAGAATGTACTATATCACCATGGTTATTTCAGTTACTTCTCTAAAGTCAAAACCATGACCTCAGGTATCTCTTCAACATGGTATGTAAAAGTGGGTCTCTCTGTAAAAAATTGAAAACTTCTTGAATCATAAAGTAAATATAGACTTTATGGTTAGGTATTCCAGTTTTCCTTAGTGAATTAGAATTTGTGAGAGAAATGGAACTGATTCTTTAATTAAAAAATAAAGGTATTTTTATTTCTGCCAAGTCCTGAGTCTTCAGAAATGGTAAAAACCTAGCCAAATTAGGGTACTTTTTCTTTTTTTCTGCATATACTCTTCATTTATGTCGTTCCTACTTCAGTATTTATGAAATTTCATTCCAAGTTGGTTGGTAAGAAAAGGAAAGGTCTACATGAAGGAATTTGCTTGCTTGGTACTATGCCACAGAAAAATATGGCTTAGAATCAAACGACCTGCAGAAACAGCTGGTTACACAGACATAAATTTTGTTCATGAAATTTTGGTCCCCATTACCTGGGGGGATATATTGTAGTGAAAGTAGCAGATATTTAACTATTTACCAGATACTTCTCAGGCCACAAAAGAAAAGAATTCTTTTCTTCTCCTGAGAGACAACGTCTTAGAAGTATACAGTGACATAAATGTGTGCAGTGACATTTTTAAAATATATAGCTGGTTGTGAAGGATACAGATGCTGGACAAAGAAAAACCATATGCTAATGCTTCTCTTTCACAATTAGCATTCGTTTTGGAGGTTTTGTCACCTAAAGGGTTCATATTGCATTTGAAGAAAGGGTTTAGTATATAAGTATTTTTTTTCTCAGATATTTTATCAAGTGTCTCTGAGATATAAAAGCTTATGTCATATTATAAAAATGTGCTGGTGTGATATAGAATTTAGGCACCTCCACGTGGGAATTAAATATCAGGTCCTCAAGATGCTTGTGAAACCCCACTAAGTTAGTGTCTATAACCTTAGATGCTTAAGTTCTTTTTTTTACTTCTGGTTCTATAAAATTCTCCACTTAAAATCACAGTTATAGTTTCAGGTCACATAGGTATCAATATTTTGCCCTAAATCTCAAGAACTAGAACTGAGTCTCATCTAATATTTTTTAGAGTTTGGAACTTCCTTTCAAAATAGAGACTTAGAAGATTTCAGTTTTTCCTCAGTGGGCCATAATCCGAATTTGACCTGAGCGTGGAAGATAAAATCACTATTAAGTGTCTAGAATGTCTTTCACCTTGTTACTTTTTTTAATATAGTGTATGAGAGATTTCTCTGCTTGTTGGAAGCCTTGTCTGAACCACCCTAAGGCTCAGGCACATTGGATTTTCCTATGTGTTTCTTTGTCAAATTCTTATGCTATGCCTCTGAACTTGTATATTACTTTTGACCCTGATGTATTATTATAATACTTTAGCCAACAAGCTTTATTCCAGCAAAGACGAAACCAGCACTAAATTGTTTTGAGCATGGATGTCACTTCACCAGCCAGTCATGCAAATGAGATATTTTTAAAACAAAAGTAATTTTTTGAAATAGAAAGTCTTCTGAAAGGTCACTGATATTTAGATTGTAAGTGCAAACTCAGAGCAATATTAAAGTGTTTGGCGTTCTCAGAATTCTTTGAATGGTTTTACTGTTCCTGCAGTGCATGACGAAAATGCTGACAGGGAAGCCTCAGGCCACCTGCTAGGCATAGCAGCATTCACTGTGTGCCATACTAAAGGCTGAATGGCAAGGTTGACGCTGAGTTGCTCGATAAAATAGATCTTTCACATCCTGCAAGAAATGAAACCCTAGTGTTTCAGGACAAGCATCTATAACCACCCAAGAGAGCACTGCAATATTCATATTTTTTAAATGGAATTTCAGTCTTCTGTCTCCTTCAGCCCTCAGCTGGGAATAAGAAGACTAAGAAGAACTGAGGAGTGAAATCCAAGAATTCAAGCAGCATTGAGATAGTTGGGTTTTTTACTCCACATTTATAGTTGTGCTACATACTGTAGATACGACATTTTGATGTTATCTAAACTCTGCATTTGAATGAAGCAACAGCTGCTTGTTGGATTACAAGATTTCTATTATGAAGAGCTGTTGTTTCACTGCAGAAAAATATCTTCACATACACTTTTATTTTATTTTAAATTGTATAAGAACAATGAAACTCACAAGACCGATCCTGTACTTTGATCTCTCAGCCTGACCTCCAGGTCATTATTCTTTGTCGTTGCAAAAAGAGCTGTTTTCGTGAAGCCTGAAGACTGCTTTAAGAGTTGACCTCCCTATTTAAGTTATTAGTGAGTAACTAAGAATCTAGCCAGAATTTCACTAAGTAATATTTGCAGATCCATGAAGTAATGCTGATGTGATCGCTGATGTAATGTCAGACACAGAATGAAATTATTAATGTTTCCTTTGAAAACTATGACTATTACTACTACTTCGAAGCCATCCAAACAAAAAGGAAATTGTACATGAGAAACAGCTGCTTATTAACCTTAATACATGTGGAAGATCATACAGCAATGATGTGATTCTAGGCGAGGAAGCCAGTTACAGGACAGAAACTCTGAATCTTTAAATCTTCTTTTTCCATGGAAGGTTTTTAACTAAATACTAACTGATTTCTTGTGTCATCATGCAATTTAACAGATTGACAGACAAGTATGGATCATTTTGCTATTTTATATCTTCATTTTCTATTTAACCCAATCCATTCCTGGTGTGTCTGCACATCAAATCTGAAATAAAATTTGTAGCTGGGAAAGAAGATGATACTCCATATGGTGGTGTCTGACAGACAATTAAAAAGCAAAACTGTCATGAGGGATAGACAATATTTATACATACAGGGTCCACCTTTGTTGAAACATGAATTTTTAGCATTACTTGTCAACAGCATACTTACCTCAGGAGATAGCCTGAAGATCAAGCATGTAGATTCTCATGAAAGCAAAAACTGTTCAGTAGATAAAAGACAGAAAATTATGTAAAACGTTCTGTTTCCTTTAATGTATTCTAAATCAAACCATCTATAGTATATGTTTTAGGTTAATTAGTTTAACCCATATTTAATTAAGCTGATGTTTCCATGCCAGCAAATGGTTTTTAAATTGTGGAAATCTTGGTGATGTAGAATGAGAGTAAAAAATTAATTGCCTAAAACATTTTGTTGTGATTCTTTTAACTAAAATGTGAAGTGCTTCCACATTTGTAGCTCAAGTTCAGCTAATGGCCACAGTTCCAGTTCTGTGAGGGAATCAGTTCAACTGTGCTCATACATCAAGGTTCATTGTACCACAACTTTTCTATAAGTCCATCTTTAAATAAGCAAATGATGGAAATGCAATATTCACTAACAACAGGTGTTGCATATAGGTCTATAACACCTCAGACCAGTTTTTCCTACTCAGATATATTACCTTGAGATTATTTAATAAATTAGCCTTGAATGTTACATCAATGGCATGTTGCAACAGTATGTCACAAGTGCAGCATAGCTGTAGTGAGATGGTGAAGGTGATCTTGACATAAAATAAAGGGACCCTAATTAGATTATAGGGGGTTTCTTACATTAAGACTAATTGAGTTATAAAACATGGTATGTGAACAGTACAAACACTATATAACTAACATGGTCAATATGGATTAGACTTAGGAGTCTAAAAAGTAGCTTGTCAGTTCAAATACAGAATCCCTATGAATGGGGAAAAATACTTCCAAGCAAGTAGAGACTGCAGTAGTGCTTGCTGACAAAGCAACTCTCCATCCTGATGAAAAGCAAGATGGGACCCTTTCCCTTTCCCTTTCCCTTTCCCTTTCCCTTTCCCTTTCCCTTTCCCTTTCCCTTTCCCTTTCCCTTTCC